>CAKAKR010064250.1:12240-32009 GCA_916700685.1 Adelosebastes latens
GTAATTGTGTATCATGATATCTCAATATGATTTCATCAAGATATAACACCACTGAAAGACGATAAATTATCATATTTATCATCATATACAGATTTTTAGATTAAAGCCACCGATAGATGACATTTTGATTCATCTGAAGTCATGTGAAAGAAGAAAAGATACTAATTACAGCTTACTGACTGGCTGTATACTGTATAAACCATAAACTCATGTTTACAATGTTTACTGAGGTAATAAATCAAGTGAGAAGTAGGCTCATTTTCTCATAGACTTCTATACAATCAGACTTCTTTTTGCAACCAGGGGAGTCGCCCCCTGCTGGCTATTAGAAAGAATGCAAGTTTAAGGCACTTCAGCATTGGCTTCACTTCTCAGACCCGGAGGTAGCCCACTGATTAAATGTCACAGCTCGACATCAGACCAGCAATCTAGAGTAGGCTGTCATCACCGTGCCACCTTTTTCGGGGGAAACAATCCTGCATCCCTTGTAGACGGCAACAGCGTAAATCAGAGGAAGTTGAAACATGTCTCCAACTTCTACTTTAAACCAACCAGTTTAAATTAATAACACTATGCTCAAGAGTTGCTGTGTTGTTAACAATAATAAATCCAAAAACGCTGATCTCCGATATGTTCCCCTGCCATGTCTTAAAAAAGATATAACAGAAGAGATGGCCTTTATGGCTCCAAGCTATAGAAAAGACTAGCATTGCGTTGTTGAAAAGCTGTTGTGTGGCGGGTTAACTGAAGCTTTCACAATGAGATTTGTTTAAACAAGATGAATGCATACAAACTTGTCAAAATTACAATCCAAACACACATCAAATTGCATTGACGTCTATGGGATCTTCGGTTTTCTATCTCCCCGGGCATGGCCTTGACGTTTTGTGAAGTACCTGCATGTGCCGGTCTAATGTATGAGCGATTCGAGGGGGAGGCTGACGTGCTTGTAGTTTTTTTTTCATGGGAGCTGTAGTTTTTTGGCTGTTTGAGTTTGTTAAAACCACAACGGTTTCAATCCCTCCTAGCAACTTCTGAAGTGGATGGCGATGATAACACTATAATAAGGGTACAAATTATATTTTGAAGTAATGCTTTACTAATGATGATTTAATGCATGGTTTAATGCAGGATGTATCATCAATTCCTGTTGCTCACCATTAACAAATTAATGATCAAGTCACCATGACTTTATGTGATTAGTTCACACTTCATAGATCATCAATTAAGGAATGTTAATTCACAATTATTTCATATATTAATTGATATGCGACCAAATTAGCGGTATTCCAGTTACATAAAAGTTCTTTTCAGACCCGTGCTTTTGCTCAGTCTCTCTGAAAGCAGAGCAGTACCTATTCTCGTAGTAGGCTATTTTTGTTATATTCTATGAGTCAAGCGTTAGTTAAGCTTTACTTAAGTATTTGCACCCTTAGTATAAAGCGTTACCATGACAATTTTGTCTTACTGGGAATTCCCATTGGAAGCAAGACATAAGCGAGATGTGAGCGCCGCATATGCATTCTGTCATCCAATCCACACTGACTCGGTCGGCTTTTCACCAGGCGGCTGACTGACAGAAGAAATTTACTGAGCCAACCTAGTTTTCATATTGGCTCCATAAGAAGAAATCAACAGTGTATATATTGATTCATTGATTTCATTTCCCTACCAACCGTAGTGAGTGAGGGTAATCTGCCTGTAGGGAAACAGGCAAAGCTCACAGACCTTGATCAATCAATGTAGATATGGTTAATAAGTTTGAAAAACACATGTACAGCAGGATGTTTGTGTGATTTAAACAGCTGTCCATGCAGATTACGCTTCACGAAACGCGACAAAAATAGACTTGAAGCGTAAAAAAACACGGGAATCTGTGTGGATTTATACGTTTAATAAAACGGAAGAGTATTCGTCAAAAGTGCTTCTGATAACGCTTTCAGTGTGGATTGGTCGTTAGATTATTGAAAGCAAATCCCAGGAACACGCTTCACTTTTTAAGAACGGCTTATGAAAGAAACCCTGTACGAGAGATTGAACTGAGTTACAGAAGCTGGTGGAACAGCACTCGCTAAGCTCTTGTAACAACAACTAAAGCATTGTATCTAACAAAATTAGAAGTTTGTTGTTAGCTTGGTTAACATAGAAGAAGGGAGAACTTAAATCCCACACCAAAAAATGTCGAGAATTAAGAAGAGTTGTTCTTTCTGTTACAACGAAAAAGTTGTGTACGTCATTACTTTTTTTGCTCCATTGTGTCATTTAGTGAATAAATTTACCAACCCGATCTCATGGGAAGATGTCATATAACGCCCCGTCGTTACCGTGAAACGGTTGTGGTTATGTTTAGGCAACAAAACCACTTAGTTAGGTTTAGGAAAAACATCATGGTTGGGCTTAAAATAAGCACGTAAACTAAGTGAAATAGATACAGAAACAACGGAACAGAAGTACGGAAAACATGTCACAAACGTAACTTCAAAATAACTCAACAACACTTTGGGACATGAACACCGGTCTCCTGGTTGAAAGTCCTGTGTTTGTTGGACCCATCCACCTACCCTCCTGCCCGCCATAAACAGTCTTTCTTACTTTTTATTCTACGTCACAAACCTCTGAGTGTAGCATATTTACGCGTATGCGTTTGCACTGCAGTCAGTGCAGACTATAGTATGGTGCGCTGTAGCAAATGTAGTGATTTCGGCCATAGTATTTGTGAACTATTAATTAGTGTAACTAGCTAACTTTCTTTGGCGTTAGCTTGCCAAAATGCTACTGTTACAAGAGTTTATACAACGATGTTACAGCAGTACACAGTACATAAGGATGATTAACGTTACATGCAATGGCTGGTGTGGTCAAGCCCCCAAGAAGAGCGGCGGGCTTTGAAGCAAATTTTCGTAGTGGCTTAACAGTGGAATTACATCTTTCGTGTCCATCACCTGATGCCATTGGGCCCAAAAATACTTTTTCACATATACTTACATTGGGAAAGAGTCTGTAAATCAGCATATAATTTCTTTTTGAGGTAAATCAACTTCCCCGTACGAACACTTGAACAGCCCTTATTTACATCATTAGGTGCTAAAAGTTTTAAAATGCACTAATGGCCAAATCCGAGTTATTGTCGTGCTGCTGTTCATGTCAATGAGACCCAGACCGAGGCTGGACCGAGCGACTGGGAGGCGGGGTTAAACGAATCGCTACTGCACTTGCTCTATGGGCCCAATGGTTGCCAAAGATCGCCGGAAGCGCCTTTTTACACTCATATTGAGTTATTTATCTAATTATCTATTCAATTATACTTTGACTTGTCTGACAACCATTTACTACATTTAGTCAGGTACCACCCTCCCATCACATCTCTGCCTCTCCATTAACACTTTTTTATTCATCAGGCTTATGAATATAATAGGCACACACACACAGAGAGCGCAATACATGCAGCCATCCAGTGACCCAGCAGCTCTCCTCTATTTAGACAACATGAGTATATCACACACATGCACATAGACACCTCTACATTAAGTAAAAATAGTAAGTAAGAACGCACACTCATCACAGACGCTCCCAAGCAGATGCACACCGGGACACGAATATCTCACACAGTTAATCCAATAAGAAATGGGAGATCAAGTCAGGCTCAGGGAAGCTGGATTCACTTACAGCTTCTCTCCGTTAGTGTGGATGTCTAATTAAGAGTAGAGAGCAACTGGCCTTAACATAGATCTACTACCCTGTTCTAGTCTAGCAGTGACACTGATGCGGTGTCCAATTCAGGGGCTACTTCATTTTAACAATGTCCCATTGCAAAGGTTCATCCAAGTGCATCATTCTTTTGCCCGAATTTGGGGAAACTCAATGTATCCTTTGAGGTTTTCAGTACTCTGAAACTCGTTGTACATCATTTGTCTCTATGACGCTTGGAGTCCAAGTCGGTGTCTAATGTAAAATGTCCACCAGACACAACTTGGTAGTGTCCCAGCTGTCACACGGCTGCAGGGTCAAGAACCAGTCTGGCAAAAACAGAGCGAATCAGAACTCAACGCGCCTCTCAGTGGACACTGACACATTGGGGTGGCTGTAAAACACATACAAATCTGGAAGAAAAACCTGCTGCAGTTTGGGAGAAGATTGATTTCCCAGCACGACAGTGACCTCAAACATAAAGCCAACGCTACACAGGAATGGCTTCAAAACAACAATGTTACTGTCCTTGAGTGGCTGAGTCAGAGTCCAGACCTCAATACACTCGCAAGCTTGAGAAGCTTTGCAGAGAGTATGGGGACAATTTAGTGTCCTGATGCACAAAGCTGATACAGACATATATTATACAGAGTTTCCGGCTGGCGGCCAAGTATCTTTTTTTTTCTTTTTTCTGAGGGGTGGGGGGGGGCGGGATGAGCGGAGTGGCTTGTCATTAAAATGAGAATAGCTGGTCCACCTTAAAAGTCAGCCCCCCTTAAATGAAAAAGTTTGCTCCAGGCTGGTGGGCGGTGCTTGGTATTTCCTCAAATGATCTCAACTTGGTGGCCGGGTCAGAAACTTTCTCATTTTACAGCTAAACAGTGCACTACAAGATGCCTCTGAAAACACTGAAGTTGAGAAATAGGCATTACAGTAACATAATATTGAGTCATATTTAATCAGCGTTGCCTAGTTTGACCGTTCGATCAGAGTTCACGAGTGATTGACAGCTGCTCAGAGACGGCAAGGCTCCAGCTCGGCTCTGACTGCTTGTTTTGCTCCGGTCTGTGAAATCTTGCAGATGCCATTAGGAGCACCGGAGGACACCAGAGGAACAACATATTTGCTTCATTTCTACCTACTGCTACTTTAAGTGAAACGTGTAAATAATTCTACCACTGCACGGTGCTTTTGTAGATATTTGTAGATATGCAGATACACAACTTTTAAGTTATCACGTCTGGATGTTTTCCATCTCTTCTATTCTATTGTTTTGATACAGCAGCGTTGTGCCTGCTGCAGATCTCCGCCCTCCTTTTACTTCATTATACCTGCATGTTGTTATTGTCCCAATAAAGCATGAAAGCTCCGTCTGGTGTTCAAAACCCTCGAGATATAAAACAGCTACAGTATGTAAATACACCCCCGAAACATAAGCAAAAGATATTTGCACACATAAAGATACACAGACACACAATCAAAGACACGCAGCACATGCAGGCATACATAATGTATATAAATGCATGTACGCATACAGGCGGAGAGACAAACACAGACACTGTTGTTAATGCACAATGATGTAAATGTGCTGAGTGTGCAGAGGAACCTTGACCCAGCGTCTCTGACTCATAATGACTTCAAACACCAGTGCAATACAGCTCTGTCAGGCATGCATAAAAGGACACACACACACGCACACACTCAGAGTTAACGCAAGGACGGCCGCGATAAGGGAGCCTGTGTTTGCACAGTTTCACCAGCCACTTAATCCCCATGGGCCGGAGAGGGAGTGTGAAGCGAGGGAAGAAAGATATAAAAATAAGGGACGGAGAGCCCACTGATGATTGTAGCAGGAGCCTTATCTCACCAGGTTTTGTTTTGGACGCAAACAGTTTATCAGCACTAAACATTCAGGAGAAAGGAGTGAGGCAGAGAGAAAACAGCCTGGGTCATCCTCCAGGGAGCTGCTCTGAGTGGATCCAGACTGTGCTTCTGCAAAGTCGGTTGGAAACTATTTCTATTCCTCCCCCACTTCTTCTTGTCCTCTCTCTCTCTCTCTTTCTAACACACTACAGTTCATTTAGTGTCTCTCACCCCGATTGCCCTCTCCCTCCCTCCCTCCCTCGTTTTCTGGCCCCATCTCTCTGCATCCACTCCCTCCACATCACCTCGGTTCACCTCGCGCTCTGCCCTCCCTGCCTTTAAAGTCAACTCTGTTGCAGAGGAGGGAGGAAGAGAAGGAAGGAAGGTGGGAGGAAAAAGGGGGGAGAGGCGAAGAAGTAAACACAGAGAGGAGGAAGGGCGACGGGAGGAGAGGAGGAAGTAAGGTAAAGGGGGGTGATGTAAGGGAATGAAAAACAGAGGTGGATGAATGAAGCAGGGAGGAGGGAGGATTATAGAAGATGAGGGCATATGAGGTGGTGTGATGGGAGGGAGAGAGAAGGGAAGAGTAAGGGAGGGAGAGAAGGGAAACAGGGACAGTGGAGTTCAATTCAGTCCAGAGCAAAATGAAGACAAAAAAACAAAAAAAACAAAAAAAAACACAAGATGCAGACGGAGATAAAGATATGTTTGCACTGAGATGCCGCGGTCATGACGAGGCGCATACCGAGAAAAAGATACATTTTTGTTGTTTTTACTCAATTGAGTTAAAATGCTTTCCTGATACTCATCATCCATCGATCACATAAACAAAGCATGATTTAATGGGAAATTGAAGGGAAGGAAAGCAAAAGAGCCCGCAGTCTGCAGACAGACCGGCACTTGAAAACAGTCCAGCATGGAGCTGCAGGGGCTTATCTAAAGTCGCTGTGACGAACTTATTGAGAGGTGACCCGAGGACACAGTCTATAGCCTCGTGCTTCGCTCAGCTGCTGCAGAAACGAGGCTGTTCTATATGCGGTACGCCCCGCATGACTCACTGCAGTATGGATGAGGGGCGGCGCCTTTTCACAGGATTCACCTCACAAGCCCCCTACCCTGGGAACGCATGACACAGTGTTTTGGCCTGATTACATCCACGATTTGTTTATTGTGACTGATTTTGACAACCTGAGGCTGTGGTTATTTTTGGGGGTGGCTGTGTTTGATGATGTGCCAGGGTGGCCTACCGTGTGGGAGTCATTTCAAAACAGGTTTTTATTTCTATCACTGAGATCTAAATGAATCATGATGCACGCTCTAATGGCCAATTGTACTGCAGACTCTGTATATATAATACAAAGAGCATGGAAATGAAAGGAAATAATGTGACATGTCATGAAACATTTTGCTGTCTTTCTGAGAGGGAGATAAGAAGATCGCTATCACTCTCATATCTGTGCATTAAGGACAGGACTGGAACCTGGGTTTCTTTATCCTCACTTGACATAAAGACTGGAAGCAACGAAGTAAAATATGCATTACAACAACTCTAAAGTTGTCTCTGTTGTTTTTTAAACCCATCCATCAACAGAAATGCAGATCTGTGGTTTTTCAGGGAGTGGACACGTTGCAGCTATTTTTTGACAAACAGCAGTTTATCCGTCCGTGCAGAATCTCACGACCTCACACGGCTTTTTGTACATTTCTGTAGCAGTAGGTTGAAGTTTCAAACTTGAAGAGAACTGAGGCTTAAAGCTGCAGTGGACAGAAATGGAGCAAATATGATTAGAAAAAGTTATCTTTATAAAATGGTCACTATATCCTGACAGTAGTGCATGAGACAGGTAATCTGAAATAAATCATGTGCCTCTGTGTCCTCCGGTGCTCCTAACGGCATCTGCAAGATTTCACAGACCGGGGAAAAACAACCAGTCAGAGCTGATCTGGAGTCTGCCGTCCAGCTGCCCTCTAGTCAAACACTCGCAAACTCTGATCAAACGGTCAAACTAGGCAGCTCTGATCAAATATGAATCAATATTCTGTGACTGCAATGCCTATTTCTCGCCTCAAATGTTATCAGAAACATCTTGTAGTGTACTGTTTAGCTGTAAAATGTAGCCATGTTGTGACTCGGCAGCCATGTTGAGATCTTTTGAGGAAATATCAAGCACCGCCCACCAGCCAGAGCACAGCCAATAGGAACGCTCTCTCTGAAATGACCTGTGATTGGCCAAAGTCTCCTGTCACGGGCTACATTTTTTTAAAGCCTGAAAACAGAGCCATGAGGAGGTGCAGAAGTCTAGTTATCCCTCAGAACACTTGAATTACAATATGCTGAAAGGTTATTATGGAATTTTCACCCAATGATGCCAAAAACATTCTGCCTACTGCCACTTTAAAGGAATACTTCACCCACAAAATTACCGTTTGTATATCAATTACTCACCGCGTGTTATCTTGAATTCTCGACGAAAACTTTGTTTTTCTCGCATGTCTCCTCGGTGATCGGAGAATCTGAAAACAGAGTAAAGTCCCTGATAAATTGGCTTAACAACAGAAAAACTATGTAAAAAAACTGTTTACAAACTCTCGCACAACCCGTGCCCCCGACTGTATATAAGAAGTGGAGGTAGTCATCCTGATGTCACCCATTGGTTTGTGGACTGCCGTTTTGAAGCCTTGAGTTGAGCCTTTTGGCCGACACCATCTTGGATTTTTTCAAACAGAAATTACACCAAAGGGTGGAGCTAAGTACAACCGAACGCTGAATAACACATTTTTAGGCGACCAAAAAGGTTATAATTAACTTTCATGAACTGAAAACACACTGTGAAAGGGTTAAAGTTGTCAGATGAAAACACGGACAACTCCCAAACTGCTCAACGTCGTGGTAGCGACCTGTCAATCACAAGGTAGCCACGCCCTAAAGCATACCCTGCTTTATGGTCTATTTGACTCTAAATGGGACCATAATTTACTAAATGAACATCATGCTGTATTGAAGAAGACTTGAAACTAGCGATTGAGAACCATAAACTCATGTTTACAATGTTTACTGAGGTAATAAATCAAGTGAGAAGTAGGCTCATTTTCTCATAGACTTATATACAGTTATTGTTTATTGTTTGAGCGTTTATTGTGAACATCTAGATGCTCAGGGATTTTTTGAGTTAGCTGAAAGAGAGTATCAGTAGGAAACTGCACTTTTGGTGCTTTTTCTGTTCAGATTATTTTGAACAATAAAAGAATATTGGAAATATCTATGTCTGTTTATTTATCGCAAGTATTATCGTTATTGCAATATTCAACATTATTGCATATTGCATATTTTCCTCATATCTTGCAGCCCTAATATCAATGTTATGATGCATGATATTAAGTTTATCAATATTACTTGCATTCTTAATAGTCCCTCTGAACTTAGCTGATCCCGGCGTTGTGTAGAACCAATCCTATTATTGCTGTTGTTACTGCTAATGGAGGTTGCTGTTTGTAAAACTGCTGTGGAAGAAAGTCACTGTTTTTCTTCCATCTCTGGATGTCCTTTAAAGGAACAGTCTGTAATAATTAGGGGGATCTATTGGCAGAAATGTAATATAATATTAATAATTATGTTTTCTTTAGTGTATAATCACCTGAAAATAAGAATTGGGACCTCTTCACGGAGCCGGCTGCCATGTTTCTACAGTAGCCCAGAATGGACAAACCAAACACTGGCTCTAGAGAAGGCCATTCACAATCTGGCGTCCTTTGCACACAGGAGAAGTTTCAGTTGGTTGCAATCTGCAACCTCACCGCTAGATTCCGCCACATCCTACACACTGCACCTTTAAAGCTACATGTTGTATTGTAAAACTAGTCAAATATTTGCTAAAATGCATGCCTGATGTCCTCACAAGCAGCAGTTGACAACTCACACAAAGCGACACATTCCCACTTCTGTATAGACAGGAAGCTATCAGACAAAATGTAGCAGCAGAGTGCTTCTGGTTTTGGTTTCTGCGCAGGCAAAGAGGTGCCAAACCTGACAACAATACCTCGTCATACTGCACACACTTACTGCACTTGACTGATGTTCTCTAAGAAATAGTTCCCGCATGTAACGCCCTCTTAAACCATAAATTGTAGCTTAGCTAGCTGTTTCCTGAGGCCTCCAGTCTCTGTGCTAAACTGGCCTGACTGCAGCTCCACACTTAACACAGAAAGAAAAACAAGTGTGCATATTTCCCCCAAACTATTCCCTTATATAAATATTTTTTTTCACCCTGGGTTTACATGATGTCGGGACTTATTTAGTGTTTGCTCCTCAAAACCAACTGGTACACAAATGTGTTTTCCACATCCATCAGGTTATGAAGTGTGTGCGCCTCCCATGAAGGAAGGTGAAAAACGTCTACACCCCTTTCACACACAAACCTTGTGTTTAACACATCATAATAAACACGTTTAACTCGCGTATGACCAGACTGCCGCCATGGGTTAATCACCAGTTGTCTCATTCACACAACACCCGCGTCTACTGTACATTGTTCCACACATATCAGTGTTGAACCGCAGAATTAAACCATGCCTCTCCAAAACATATTAGTTAGACCGAGTTGTTTCATGTCCTCAGAAGTGGTCTCTGCAAACATTTCTGATGCAGATTCAACATGACGGTGCAGGCAAAGTGGTCTAACTTTATACGATTCCTTTTTCTTTATTTAGCCTCCTTATGAAATGTTGATGCAACAGCTCACATTCCCGGGTATGTGAACAGTGTGGAGTGGGAGTGGTGTGATTTGGCCTGCAGCGCTGAGTGGCTTCACTGAAAGTCACCGCGTCATCAGTGTTCTCGCTCGCCTCAAAGAAATCACTGCATCCCACAAGAACGACACATGCTCAAGGCCCATAATGCAACTGAAGGGCAGCATTCGCCATGTTGTAGAGCACTCTGTTAACAGTATGGTGAGAAGAAAAAATTAACTGGTTTCAAGGAAGCAAAAACGAAAAAGCCAGAGTGGCCGGAAACGGAAAAAAACAAACAAATCAGGTCTAAAAAAGCATCCATTTGCATGAGAGACATCTAAAGACTTGTTCAAGAGTTAATTTGTTGGCCACATTTCACACTGCTCGAAGACAAAAACAAAGACATTCACTTCGCAATACACAGCAACGGTCACACAACCACAAACGGGTGCTTTGTAAATGGGAGCAACGGATGGTATGACTTTTCTGGGAGGTTGTTGTGGACACGACATGTCAGAATTTCCAAGCCACTTTTGAACAATGGTGCAGTGGAAATGAGGGCTTGCCATCCTATTTATTTGATGTTTAATGTGTTTCCATTATGGTTCATCCATTATACTGTAGTTGATTCAACACATTTCTTTGTCACTGACCACAGATGCCAGAAATAAGCATACAAATTGTACTGCATTTGAAAGTAAGCACGTTTCTATACCTCTTTTTGGCCACACCAGCTGTGTGTCTGTGGATGACAATATCGGTCTGTTAGTCAAATGGTTCGTAGGTCAGATCTATGTCTTTTCCACTTGCACCACCATGATGTTAACATTTGTGCGTGAAATGTATCAACAACTATTGGATGGACTGCCATGACATTCGGTTCAGACATGCATGGACCCCAGAGGATGAATTTGATCAACTTTGGTGATCCCCCTCACCTTTCATCTAGTGCCATTATCAGGTCAAAGTTTTAATTTGTTCATTACTTTGGTTTTTGACTAAATACCTGCAAAATGTGTCATACTCCCATCAGCACCAGCTGTACTTTGTGTTTAGTGCTAATTAGGAAGTTTGCTTTCAAGCATGCCAAAAAAGATGGCAAACATGGTAAAAAATTATACCTGCTAAATATAAACATGTTAACATTGTCAGTAGCCATGTTTCCATCCGGATATTTTTATGCCCATTTTGAAGTATTGCATTAGAAAAGCTGTACGGAAAATACCGTTTTTACATTTGCTTGAGGTGTTTTTTTGCCTTTGTCGAAAAAGAGTTGATGTGGTGGCGTATGCTTGTCTTCGTCTCCGGACAACATGAAACATGGCCAATACTAGCTGACATGAAAAAAACAATTGAAACATGCCAAATTGAAACAAATTCCTGAAGACCTCTCTCCATTTATATATCATACATGGGTTAGATCATGGATGTATGAAGGTTAGATGACCAAGGCGACTTGTTATGGTTCCAGTTCACAACCTCCACTTCTTCTACTCTGTTTACTGGCAGACTACAACTATGCATATAGCGCCAACTTCTGACCAAACTACGCTGTAGCCGAGTTTATTCGCTCCAAACAAGTTGATGAAAACGTCCCTAATTCGCATCTCTTTTTTGCGACATTTCAGATGTTTGCTTAAAATTAGCTCGACAATTGAATGGAAGCACGGCTATTGTCAGCATTTTAGCATGATGACATCAACATTTAGCAAAGCACCACTGTGCTTCCATACAGCCTCACAGAAGAATGGCTGTAGACTCTTAATCTTGTTTCTAATTTCAAGGGAATTTATGTAAAGACGGAAATAAAGCCTTGCATCTGTTATTCTGCGTCTTTCTCTCTTATGTACTCTAGTGAATCTAAAACAGACATTTTTCCCCTTCTTTTTATTTCTTCTCTAATTTCTTACCTCTGCACCATCATACCACTGTACTATATCCTACCTGTACCATTCCAGCATGTTCCTCTATGTGTGTGTGTGTGTGTGGGCGTAGTCGCTGCCGTCTCATACCCACATGCCCCTTTCATATTCACATACTCAGCAGTCAGCCCCCATGTGCCTGTCTGCCTGCCTGCCTGACTGTCTGTCTGGAAAATGGGCTGTTTCCACGGCGACTCGTCTCCATGACAACAGCCACCCCCATCCTCATCCCCACTTCTGTTAAGTCTCTTGCCTCCATAATCCACCCCCCAATTCCTGTCTCCAGTCTGTCATCTCACCCCATTTACACCCCACCAAGCCCCATCATCATCTTTCTCTCTCTCTCTCTCTCTTTCACACCCACTCTCTATGTCTCTCTCTCTCAATCCCCAAGAGAGAAAAAGTGAGGAAGATAAAGGGGGACCATTCCCAACATCATCCTCTCTTTCTCGGGACCCCTGAAAGTAATGAGAGTAGCCGCGAGCAACCAGAGGGGGGCAGAGACGGATAGCGAGGTGAGAGGTTGGATGGATGGATAGAAAGATGGAGGTAGGGATGGGTGGAGGCTGTAATCCTCTAGCACACCACTGTAGCGATGACCCTGTTTCCTTATCCCCTGAACAGCCAGGAAAAGGTGGGTTTTGTGCCAGAAAAACACAGACACACACACAGTGAGAGATGGCAGCGTGACTGTAGCTGCAGGGCATACATCTGGTGGAACTGTGGGCCAGTGGACACGTGTTGGCGAGGGGAAGATGAATCAGGTCGCACAACACCGCCTAATGATCTCTGGGGGTGTGAGGGGGGGAGCAAATATCCTTCATGTCAGTGTCATTAACCTGGGAATTGGCTGGGTGTGTGTGTGTGTGTCTAGGGGGGGTTACTGCAACTAATCATCAGGCTCAGGTGTGACACCCCGCTTCCCCACCCATCACATACACACACACAGGGAACCATGGGATTTCACCCCTCCTCCGCCAGATGATGAGAGCAGATAGAGAGAAAGTAGGCCAGACAAACAGCCGTCGCTGCTGACTACCGTTACATCACAGGGAGAAAAAAAAACACAGAGGCACATGCGTTCACATGCACAGGCATAACACAGGGACAGGATGGGATATCCTGTTTTTGTTGTGCTTGCAAATGGAAAGAAAATTATAAAAGGAAATAAAATGAGGGAACTCTTTGGCTCCGAAAGCAACTTTCCATTAAGTCGTGACAACAGCATTTTTTTTTAAAACTAACTCTTGACCGTCATCTTTTGCCATCCCAGACCCCATCTGTCTTCATCACATATTTTCATCCAAACACAACAGTGTGTTTTCCAAGAAACAACAGCATGTGAGAGAGACGGAAGAGGGAGTCATGGAAAGAACAACATCGGGTTGTGTATTAAAAACTATCAAGAATTATTAGCCTCAGGGAAAGGCTGGCTTGTATGTGTATGTGTGAGAGTTCAGACTACACATACTCCAGTGTGTGTTGAGCAATACTGAGTGCACGTACTGGCCTGTTTGATGAGACTCCTCCAAGTTCTCCTCTATTACACTCTACCCAGCATCTATAGAGGCACTACTAGCCTGGTTCCAGACCTCTGAATTGCCAACCTCATCTCCTATTTTTTCAGAGATTCATATACTGTACAGTAGGGTCTGTTGTTGTGCTCATCGATGTCTGTTTCTCTGGTTCTGGTTAGAAAAACATCTGAGCCAATCAGACCTTTGTAGGCGGGATTAAAAATGGGGACATTATCCGTCTGCGCCAGAAAAGCAAGAAAAATGGCGACAGAAATATTGCCACAAAAAAACGGGCAAAAAGCGTGGATGAGATCAGGTTGTTCTAAATTAATTTACAAAAATATGGCGAACATGTTAGCAAAAAGTACACATCCAGCAGTTACGGAGCAACATTATCATTCAGTTGGTCTCTTGTTTCTGGCCACCTGATGAATGTTAAGTCCAACATTCACTCTCTTGAAGCTTTGTTTCTGAGGGAAACATCTGGCTCTTTAGCTGCTAAATGCTCCACTGTTCACCAGCTAACATGTCTGTGCTGTTTGGTTGCTGAGCAGGTGGTGTACAGTGGGTTTTTTAGAGCTTTTTCTTTGAAAACGACGCTATGATAGCGGTGAGAGTGAACCACAGCAGTAAAGTTGTGAGCCGGACAGCTAAACAATGAGCTGAAACTTGCTTTGTAAAGCTGAGGGGAGCTTCAGATTCAGGTGATAATTCTCTGTAGGTCATGTTGATACTTGATACATTACATTATTGTAAAATTGCAAATCAGTTATAGCTGCTTTAAAAGCAACTTGACACCCTGTTTTATTTTGAACACTCGCCCTTCACAAATTCAAATAAGGCATTTGTATCCTGAGACACACCGCTGCTCCGCCACATTACCCCTCTCAGCTCTGTCAGGTCATTGCTCCAGTGGTCCTCTGTCTGACGGGTTTTAGCCGTTTTAATGCCTTCATATTAAATCTGTCAATCATCCAGAATTTATAGAAGCGTAGTTACATATGTAACTCTCATTTAAGTCAAATTTATTATATCGGGATAAACCCTTTGAGATGTAGCATCTCGTTTTCAAGGAGTAGGGTTTAACATCTGTATCCACCGGTAGCTTAGCAAGGCTTCAGCAGATGCAGCAGAGGTGGAAAGTGACTTAAAGGTGCTCTATACGATATCCAGAGCATTAATATAGCAGCAAACTACTATTTGCTATGTAAAGATATAGAGGAGTAATGTCTACCTGAGCAGAGAATGAAGTCGCTCTACCTCTGTGTGTGTTGTAATCCAGCTTCTCTGTGCTTTGTTGACATCGTCGGGCCTGGTTGCGCATGCTTTTAGTGCATGTTAGTGCATGTGAGCGTGCCCCACTCGTTAGCTCACGGCCACCACTCTGCACATGCGCACATACGGTGGTTACAGCTGATAACGTCGTCTCCACTGACAGCATCGTCGCGGTGGCGTAGCACCCACCCTCCGGTTCCCCCTCAGATCAACACTGTTATCTCTGTCAGCACCGTTGCCCTTGTTTTCACTGTTAGCACCGTTAGCTGCTAGCCGCCGGCTCAGCCGTCACCATGTTGAGAGTCGTGCAGAGGCAATAGAAATGCTCCCAATCTCGCATTTAGCACCTTTAACAGAGGATGAGAATGAATAGTAAGGAGAGTATGACACTGTAAACTACTAGCCCACATGCTCCTTTGGGAGCTGATTTGCATTAGCTGCTTCATTTATCATCATTCAACATCAGCGGCTCATTCATCAACTGCTCGGATCATCATCTAGTAACAGGATCATACCGCTTGAGGTGATATTGTACTTCAGTGATCCTTCATTTACCTGTTTTGCCCATTTGGCTAATCCAGCCTTGGGTTACCTATATATCCCTACATGCCCTTGTATGCACGTGCTGTGAATATACGCGTGCCGAATACGGTGAGTGTGCCAGAAAGTATGTGCATGCCTATATGTGTTGTGTTTATGGCTTTTGAAGGCAGTCCTCGGGTGTGTTTATGTACAGCATAATCATTACAAGTGTATGTTTCTGCACATTCCTGTGGGAGTTTGTGTACTCAGTGAGTGCACAAGTCTCTGTGTGTGTGTGTGTGTGTTCCCACTAGGTCACCTAAGGTAACAGACAGAGCGGTCTGCTACTCTCTGCAGTGTGAATCATCCTCAGGCCTGTTCCTCTTGTAATCTCTGCAGCTCATGTCCAGGGCAATAGCTGTTTACATAATTACTTCCCTGAATACATTAATGCCACTTATTCTCATTCTGTTGCAGTCATCCAGGCTTTTCTCGCCTCACGCTAGTCTGCTAATGATGAACTTGTTTGTTAAATGCGACCAGGTATATGATTATCATCTGAATTAGCAGCGAGAAGAATATCATTAGAACCAAATGCTTTGTCAACAACACAAAGCTTCCGTAATGTCCTCCCGATGCGCATTTACGAAGTGATTAGCCATTTCTCACACTTACTCACAGTGTTTACCACTCACACACTACCTCATCCTGACACACACACACACACACATACACACACAGAGTGAGCCTGGCCTTGTTCTGTCTGACTCTGCAGTGACAAAGTACCAAGCGGGAAGGGTTTCGGTTTCCTGTCTCTGAGGTTGGTGGCAGCGCTGCGCCAACATCCTGGAATTCACACACACTCATGCATACACGCACAGTCACAGATGTAAACAGTTTTGCATGCGCCTAACAGCTGGTCACATAACCCCCAGTGACTTGGCAGCTATAAAAACTTCAAAAGGAGAAAACATGCTCGCTTTAAGCATGGCTCAACTGCCGGTGGGTTGGTAGTTAAATTTCAGTCTGTTTGTTGAAGGGAAATGGCTGTTTTTTCCCCCACTTATGTTGCTTTCTGTGCAGCGGCCGCTGTCCAATCATAAACCGGGCAGACAGGGTGCCAGGGAGGGGGGAGCGCAGAGCACGCTGGGAGGGATATGAGGGGCATTGTGGGATGGATGTTCTGGCAGGGTGGAAAGTTGTTGGAGCCCCGTACCGACCCTGTCCCCCGCTGAGGACACAGGTTAGGGATTTGGACTGATGGATGGGGATGGAGGTGGAGGTGGGGGGGGGGTGGAGGAGCCCTGCTGAGGCAGAGAGAGGGAGGATAGAGGAAACAGCTGGGACGAGGTGAGGTGGATGTGGGGGAGGAAAGAGAGGCATGCCAGTATTTTGTTCGAACTTCCTGAGGCAAACACAAACAAACAGCATCGGACAGCTCAAGGGGCAGTGAGGGAGAGAGGAGAGGTGACGTGGAGAGGCAAAGCATCTGATCCAGGAAAGACAGAAAAGAGAGAATAAGGGATGGAATATGATGCAGCTTTTATGGTACAATCAGTGCTATACTGTTGACAAAACATAAAGGCCACTTAGTTGCTTGTTCCGGAGCTTTAGACCATATCACACTGTCTCCATCAGAAGGTGTAGTTGAAGCGTAGTTGTCGTGGAACTGTTTCATACTGGACATCTCATCCATGTGAACTTGTATGGTCGAAAGCTCAAGAACAAGTGAGTAAGTGGTCCTTGAGTTGAGACAGTTTTGGTACCTGGTGTCTTCCAAGGTCAGTTGTACAAAAATTTAATTAAATACTTAATAAAATACAGTCTAAAATCAGCAAAATTATTTTTTTTTTTTGTATTTATTTATCCAGAGGAGCTTCACTGAGAGCTTTTTTTTTCAGAAAGGCCCTTTTCACAGTCACACGTTACACACATTCACGCCTGGAGGCTGCCCAGTACAACCACAGTGGGATGGCAATGGCCACTAAGCAGCCCCACAGGAGTGGCTGGATTTCAGGGCCTTGCTCAAGGGCACCTCAGTGGGCCAAGCATTGCTCTTTTACTTTCACTTTCTCCACCAAGATTCATCACAGGGCACATACACTGAGAGGGTGCACTGCAGGGTGACCCTTTGCAAATGAAACAAAGAATTGACTGAGTTAATCTTTGCATGTAAACTATTAATTACAAATCAATATAGTGTTTTTGATAATCGATACAGTATCACAGAACATAATATCGCAATACTCAATATATTTGATATTTTCTTACACTGTAAGAACCCTGTACAACACCCAGCCTTAAACAGAACGTTTATTTATTAGTTATTTTCTTATGTGACATTTCAACTGAATTCTACACAAATATGCATCAATATTTCTGTTGTAATGTCAGAATATTGGTCACATCGACAAATTGCTTGTTTTTAGGGCTGTCCTCGACTAACACTCATATGATTTTTTTTATTAATCGATTAGTTGATTGAATCTGTAGAGCTGAGTTTCTTGTAAATAAGTCATTCAGCATGAAAAAAGCTTAAAAAATGACTAATTGACTAAAGAAATCTTAGTCGACTAAGACCAAAACGACCGATTTTCGAGAGGGGGCAGCCCTACTTGTTTTATCCTGTACAACCAGATAATATTTGCCGTTTTTACTTGTTAAATGACATTAATTCATTAATTCATCAATTAATTCAATTTTTTTGTGAATCAATTAAATGACTGATTAATCCAGTAATCTTTTAAGCATCATTTCACTGCATACAGAGCGCAGTCTAAATCACAGTGGAGGCAAAGAGAAGAGGAGGAAAGAAGAGAGGAACAGAAAAATGAGGGATGACAGAGACGCAAGGGGTTTGTGAGGGTCAGGGAGTTTGTTTAAGGCCACGCTGGTGTTATAAAAGGACCCTTTAATGTTAAAGAGACTTCCTCCACCTTTCCCCTCGCATATTAAGACCAACTAATAACCTCGGCCTCTCTGAAAATGAGCCTTCAGAGTGAACGCAAAGCTTCATCTCACCTACTGTGTCATCCACAACTGTGCCGGTGGGAAGGTTTTATCTGTGGGTGAATGCCTGTTTTCATCATGGCCGTCGATTGTTTTTTTTTTCCCCCTGTACGCGCTGCTGATGAGGCTGCATTTTTACTTGATTAACTCTCTCTCTCCGGTTCACACGCGTGCACCGGTTCACTTGTGCAGATTAAACCCACATCGTGTCAACAGGGTTATGCTGCATGCTTATATATCCATTTAACCACAAGCCACCGGCTGAATAACAGTGACTCATCCCCAGCCTCCCTCCATCACTCCCTCCCTCCCTCCCTCTCTCTCGCCCAAAGCCAGACTGATCAGGCTAAATCCAAGACTCATCAGTTGGATGCCCCGGATTCATCCCCCAGGATAAATATATACAATGTGTTTAACGGCTTAACGGGCCCGTGCGCGTGCATACACACACACGTAAACACACACATAAACACACACTGGAGGCCGTCTGTGTGTACATTTAGCAGTGCAGGCTGGAGACAGTGAGAGATGGTAAACAAGGCAGAGAACAGACTGACCTCCATCCGTGCTCTCAGCCATCCCCTTTTACTGCTCATGCCCTGACCCCAATTAGGAATATAAAAGCCTATAAATCAGATAAAACCATAGTGGCTCTGTACTGAAAAAACACTGTGTACATATACACTCTCAGTGCACATTTTAAACTGTCATTGTAACATATAGTACAGTACATACAGTTTTTGTCAAAACAAACCTAAATTATGGAGCACAAAGTCCAGGGTTAAGTCTCTTTTCCTGCTCCCCTACAGCCTTGTTTGAGAGCTGAGGCTGAAGCTGAGACCTCCTGCTGTCTGTAACCTTATAACATTGTTAAGACCCCTATAGGCATGTGAAACTGCTAAAGAAAATACTGCCACACAACGGTCAACCAGTATCAAAAGACTCACCGGCTTTACATTTTCTAACAGAGATACTATAGCTCTATAGCAAATGTGGATTGAACATGCATATTTAAATGTCCAACAATGGTTGCCCATTAGTCCAGGGTCATCACTGTGCTCAATGAAAATATTCTAATTCTAAAATTTTCTTCTTTGACGCAGCGCCATGTCTGTTAGAAATTCTCATTATCACTTAAATGTCAACGAATGTGTGGGAAAAAAACTACAGCTCCCATTAAAATGTACCAGTGCAGCACTGTGAGTACTTATATAACCCAACCCTTGCCTCATCTGCCGAGCCGTGA
>CAKAKR010064253.1:8375-29039 GCA_916700685.1 Adelosebastes latens
TTTAGTTTTACTCATTTCGTAATGTTTGGATTGTGATGCTCTTTCACACTGTAACAGTGATTAAGATCTCTACAAAATAAAGATGGCATGAATTTATTTACTCTTCTATTACAGTGTTCTATCATCAACAGTAAATGAATTATTCAGTACATTTGTACAGTAATTATCTGCTGCAGGGACAAACATGATGAATCATCACTGGCTTAAAAAGGTCAACTATGTTACCTGTGTGAAACAACTACAAATTAGATAAGGCTGGATACTTGTAATTATTACATGTCCTCTAGGTTGGCACCATCCCCGTACCACTGACCTAACTGTTAAATAACAAATTCGAAGGACTTTGCAATCCTCTGGATCACGTCAATCAATACATAGGCGGCGCCAGGGAGGGGCTTCGGCCTACCCGTAGAATAGGCAGAGTATCATAAACGTGTTTGCTACAGAGCTTATTTTCTGCAATAATCCAAAACCCAATGGAAAAACATCACTCCTCTAACATGAGTGCATTGTTCATTGTTTTTTTTTTCCATGGTCATTGCTTTGTGGTAATTATTTAGCCTTTAGACAAAAAAAGCTTGCAAAAGAATTATAACATGTTTAAGAATTATCAAATTCAACCAAAACATTACAACCAACCTTTAAAAATGTCCTGAAGTTATTTGTGTATACTGACCGATGTGTCAAATATCTGTGTCCCTGAACCCCTTATGTTGAAGGTGGCATGAACATACTGTAGACATTTTGCAGAACACAGAGTCAGTGGAATCCTAGAAAGAAGTTTGTGTACCTGTTTTGCAAGCGAGCAACATGCACAAGATCTAATTAAGGTACACCCACTGGGTGAGGCATGTGGAGTCACACGGGGCTTTGGAAATGTTCCCCATCCTGCAGATACACACTGTTGGCTACAAGGAAGTTAGGGACCATGCATATAGTACCATATGTGGACAACTTGGGAAAGATCACCCTGAAAGATACCATACTGTACAGCTAGCAGCTTACTATTTAGTACATACACTGAAGACTTGCAAAATTATACCATGGCATAAAGGGAGAGCCTGATATTTTGGGAATAGACATACTCAATTTCTTTGCAAGAGTTAGATAAGAAGATTGATACCACTCTCATATCAGTCCATCAAATATAAAGCCAGAGCCAGCAGGTGATTAGCTTAGCACAAAGACTGGAAACAGGAGGAAACAGTTAGCCAGGCTCTGTCCCAAGGTAAAACAAACAAACACACACAAATCTGCCTACCAGCATCTCTAAAGCTCACAAATTAACATGCTATAGCTTGTTTGTTTAAACCATACAAAAAAATAAATGTAAAATAAGTTGTGGTTTCGCAGGGAGTTTCACTCTAGAACCTACAACATGTTGTTTTTACTGGGGCTGTCAATCGATTAAAATATTTAATCATGGTTAATCGCATGATTGTCCATAGTTAATCGCGATTAATTGCAAATTAATCACACATTTTTTATCTGTTCAAAATGTACCTTAAAGGGAGATTTGTCAAGTATTTATTACTCTTATCAACATGGGAGTGGGCAAATATGCTTGTTTTGTGCAAATGTATGTATATATGTATTACTGGAAATCAATTAACAACCCAAAACAATGTCAAATATTGTCCAGAAACCCTCACAGTTACTGCATTTAACATAAAAAAATATGCTCAAATCATAAGTAAACTCAAACCCAACAGGCGACAACAGCTGTAGGTGTGTCAGTGTGCTAACTTGACTATGACTTGCCCAAAACTGCATGTGATTATCATAAAGTGGGCATGTCTATAAAGGGGAGACTCGTGGGTACCCATAGAACCCCTTTTCATTCACATATCTGGAGGTCAGAGGTCCAGGGACCCCTTTGAAAATGGCCATGCCAGTTTTTCCTCAACAAAATTTAGCCCAAGTTTAGACTTAATAATAATAGTAATAACTACATGGAGGCATGCAAGAAAAAAAATCAGTTTTCTTCAAGAATTCAAAGTA
This sequence comes from Adelosebastes latens, assembly GCA_916700685.1. Taxonomy (NCBI): domain Eukaryota; kingdom Metazoa; phylum Chordata; class Actinopteri; order Perciformes; family Sebastidae; genus Adelosebastes; species Adelosebastes latens. The sequence continues at coordinate 10,377 of CAKAKR010064253.1, forward strand.
ACATGCAGAGTAACTGATATACAAATCGTCATTTTCTGGGTGAAGTTATCAGCCATTTAATCAGTGGAAACAGGTTTTGCCTTCCCATTGGTGGTTTGTTTCTAAAAGTCAAAGGTCATAGCGGAGACATGCTAACGCTGGTGATCCACCGGTACAGTTTGTCAACCAGTGACAGTGACAACATGATGAAGGTGTTTCCAGCTGTCACGAAAAACAAGACTAACGTGCACGTCAAAAACCCACACTGAGTTTGTGGTTGAAAAAACGCCAAAAATGGTTAAAAGAGGGGTTTTTTTACCACTAAAATGTGACATGTGAGCTAAAGTCCTAATGTGCACACACACAATCACACAAATACACATGGATGCCCATGCAAAGATACCAGAAATGAATAATAATATGACACAATATCTCAGTGTGTGTGTGTGTGTCTGTGTGTGGGGAGACCCATGGGGACTTTGAGTACAGCAGATATGAAACAGGGCATTAATTGAGCTTCAAACTAAAGGGAATAAAGAGAGCAGGGGTGTGTGTGAGTGTGTGTGTGAGAGAGAGACAGAGAGAGAGAGAGAGAAAGAGAGAGAGAGAGAGAGAGAGAGAGAGAGAGAGAGAGAGAGATGATGTGAGTAAGAAAAAGGGGGTTATGATGGAAAGAAATACAGACAGACAGATGCAGAGAGAGAGAGAGAATCATGCTGAAGGGAATAACAGCGAGTGATGCTCATTAAAACTGATTATTAAAGCAGTAACACTGAAGAGCTGCATTCAGGCATAGCCACAACATCCCAGATGTGTTTGCGTGTGCATGCGTGTGTGTGTGTGTGTGTGTGTGTATCTATCTGTTGTTCCTATAAACACTGAAGTATTACATTATTGGAGTGCACACAGTTAAAACATACAGCTGATTTTCATAAATTAAACATTTATCCTGTTCTCAGATTGTTGCAGCGCAGAGTCACACTTCTTCTTGTGTCTGTGCTGTTATGCACGAGTGAGTGATGCTGTCGTATCGTCCAACAAGAGCTGTCAAAGTGCACTCGGGCAAGGCACTTCAAGGCAGGCACCTCGACCGCCTCACGGTTAGACGTGGGGAAAATAAAATAAAACCACAAATGAGACATTGTATAAATATAAGTACTTAAAATTGCTGTGGGTAGAAATGAAGAAAATATGATTAAAAAAAGTCATTTTTATAAAACGGTCACTATATCCTGACAGTAAAGCATGAGAAAGGTAATCTGAAAAAAATCATGTGCCTCTGTGTCCTCTGGTGTCCTCCGGTGCTCCTAATGGCATCTGCAGGATTCCACAGACCGGAGGAAAACAACCGATCAGAGCCGAGCTGGAGTCTACCGTCCAGCTTCCGTCTATTAGAGCCGGCTGTCAATCACTCGCAAACTCTGACCAAACGGTCAAACTAGGCAGCGCTGATCAAATATGAATCGTTATGTTGCCGTAATGCCTATTTCTCGCCTCAAATGTTTTCAGAATCATCTTGTAGTGTACTGTTTAGCTGTAAAATGTTGAGATCTCTTGAGGAAATACCAAGCACCACCCACCAGCCGGAGCAAAGCCAATAGGAACGCTCTCTCTGAAATGACCTCTGATTGGCCAAAGTCTCCCGTCACAGGCTAGATTTTTCAAAGTCTGAAAACAGAGCCATGACGAGGTGCGGAAGTCTAGTTTTCTCTCATAATGCTTGAATTACAATATGTTGAAAGGTTCTAATGGAATTTTGGCCCAATGATGACAAACATTTCCCACATACCCCCGCATTAAAGGTAGGGTCGCTAATGTCGTGTAAGCTAGATTTGAAAAATGTTCCAACCAAACACCCAGACCAGTGATGTCAACTCTTTTCCAATGAAAGTAGCTAACAGGTGAAACTCCCACGTACTTGTACGCTCCCACCATCTCAATATCCATAACACTTGAATTACAATATGCTGAAAGGTTATTATGGATTTTTTGCCCAGTGATGGCAAAAATATTCTGCCAACCCCCGCTTTAAAATAGCTAACTATCCTTGAGCTCAAAAACCAACAATGGATGAATAGATGAAGTCACTGATGACGTGAAGAGATGAAAGCATTCCTTAGAAATTCACACAAACAGCACAGGTGATGGTGTTAAACAGATTCATTTTCAATGACTGCCCTTGGGATGATTATTGCAGAATTATACATTTCTCCGTATGACACATTGTCTCTGTGTGTGTGTGTGTGTGTGTGTGTGTGTGTGTGTAGGTTTCTTCGTGGGCATGTATTACCCACGTTGCGGGGAAATAAACCTGTTTACAGAGTCACATTGTGGGGACTCGCCCTCCAAATGGGGACAAAATGCAAGTCCCCATAATGTAAATCATTATATTTTAGGATGAGGACTTGGTTTAGGGTTAGGGTAAGGTTAGGTTTAGGTTAGGGTAAGGGTTATTATACAAGTAGAAGTTACAGTTAGAGTTAGGGTATGTCTCCAGAAAATGAATCTAAGTCAATGTAATGTCCTCAAAAGTCATGAAAACACAACTGTGTGTGTGTGTATGTGTGTGTGAGACTGACAGTTTTTGTGCGGCTGCAAAACAAGTACTGAAAGGTTACTGTCATTTATTTTTTCAAGTAGATGTAAAGTTGTTGAGATTAATCAATTTCCTGTCATGTCTCGTCCTGCACCTAAGTATTTTATTTTGTTCAACATTCAGTTATTATTTCCTGTTTTATTTTTGTGTTACTTACCTCTCTTCTCGTTTTAGATACTTCACTTCCTGCCCTTGTGTGCTCCCCTTTGTATTTATTCTGTTTGTTTCCCTGTCTCTGTGCCAGTTCGTCTTTGTCCCCTGTGTCAAGCGTTCCAGCGATTTCTTAGTTTGAGTGTTGTTGTTTTTTTCTGATCCCAGCCCGTTTCTTCTCTGTGGGTTTACCGGTCCAAACATTTCCCCTATATTTTAAATTATTTTCCTCATTAACCAAATTGTTTCTTACTGTAGCAGACTGTAGAGTTGCTTCCTGACATTCTCGTCCATCCATGCAACCACACACAAACACACACACACACACGGAATCATTCCTTCCTGAAAAGCAAGTTGTATTCCCTGTTTGCTCTGTGTAAGCACATGTCCCCGTTGGCTGTTCCTGGCTGCGAGCAGGAGTGTGTTGGGATTTCTCTGTATCACTGTGAATATGAGGTGGAATATTTGTGGCTTGCCATTGTTGGGGGGGGAATGAGTGAAAGGCATTTTTTGTAGCCTACAGAGGTGTGTGTATTTCTGTGTGTGTGTGTGAGAGCAGCATGTTTCAGAAGAAAGACAATATAGTCAGTACACAGTGCTCCCACAGGCATCGCCTGAAGCTGAGAAACTGGATTACAGGTGTCTATCTAACTGTCATGATGTTACCGTTGTACACCTGGGAAGTGCAACATCATTTTTAGACCTCTTGCATAAAACAAGCTCTTTGCAATACCTTTATATATATACTCTGTAATGAATGCAGTTGGATTAATGATGGGAATGGCTGAATTAATGTGTGCTAATGATGAACTAGTAAACAGTGTTCAGTGGAATAAAAGCATGAAATTAAGCAAAATGAGAAAAAAAAGCCTTCGTTACTCTTGTTTGTTAAAGCCTTTGATTCTATATCAAGAGTGTATATTGATACTGGACTTGGACTGGACTGGACTTTTCACTAGCCGTGTTTCCATTCAATTTTCCAGGGAATTTTAAAGGTATAATATTCAACGATTTCAACTACAAGTGTGTGGCAGTGTCTGTTTCTGCAGAGACCCTGCAGCCCTTTGTCTGTCTTTTCTCTTTTCTTCTTATTGTGCTTTACTCAGGACCTCTCTGGGCGTCTGCAAATAGCCTTTTAGTCCCCATGCAATATAGTGATACTATATCACTTGGAATTACATAACAAATGATATATAAATAAATCGATATATTAATTATAAAATCTAAAATGTGCATGTACACTGTGGTGTATGTGTGTTTTCCTGTGTATTTTTCAGGCTAGGTCACCTACAGTAGCTTTTGATTAGTATGTGCTGTCTGCACTCCAGCATGCTCCGCTCATTTATTAACAACCCAAGATATCAGCACCATATATTCATCACCAAATGATATTAATCATCTTCCCTCATGTGTGCACAGGCCCATCCCTCTGATGTCCTTTACTCTTCATCAACTATTCGCCTCCCTCCCTCCTTTTATCTACTCTCTGTTCCAATTGACCCTTTGTTCATGTTTGAATCCCCACTGATGGTTGTTAACTTGGACAAGCCATTACAGCACCCGAGGAATTGATAGGAAGCTTATGGTATTTGCTGTTACGTTATTGGCTCAGACAGAGGAATGGCTGGTGTACAGTACTGTTTAGGATTAAATCCACTGGAAGAATCACCAATGAGGTGTATAATTTCCAAATGGAGGGGGAACAGAAAGCACTCATCTGCAATTGAACTGAGTGATGCATTAAAGAACATATTTGGATCAAATGTATTTAGCCACACTAGCGGCGCAGCTCTATGGATGGCAATTTTTTTAATTTTTTTAATTTTTTCAGGCAATTTTGATGGCAAATTATACAGACAAATGCGGATGGATGGCAATGTTGGTCCACCACTTTGGTCCGTACTGAAATATCTGTCTAGCAACTGTTGAATGGATTGACATGAAGTTGTGTTTCTTCTAGAGCAGGGGTCAGCAACCTGCGGCTCCAGAGCCACATGCAGCTCTTTATCGCCTCTCCAGTGGCTCCCTGTGGATTTTTAAAAATGGAAATGAATAACTGTTCTATGTTTACATTTTCATTTTTATTTATCATTGGTTGTAGGTCTAATGAACGACGGTACTACGGCGTATTAGGGCCACATTTAGGAAAAAAAGTAAATCTGAGATTTTGAGAATAAAGTCATAATATTATAAAGTAGTGCTTTATTCTCGTAATATAACAACTTTTTTTCTCGTAAAGTTATGACTTTGTTCTCGCAATATTAAGATTTTTTTTCTCGTAAAGTTATGACTTTATTCTCATAATATTACGACTTTTTTCTCGTAAAGGTATGACTTTATTCTTGTAATATTATGACTTTATTCTGGAAATCTCAGATTTTTTTCCCTCAATGTGGCCCTAATACTCCGTAGTACATTTGCTCTTTGGCCCTCACTGCATTAGACTTATATACTATATACTTAGACTATAAGCTGTGTTACCTTCATCACAATGCTCAAATGTTTTGCGGCTCCAGACAGAATTTTTTTTTCTTTCTTTGCCTAAAATGGCTCTTTTGATAGTAAAGGTTGCTGACCCCTGTTCTAGAGCCACCATGATGTTCATATTTGTGGTTTTGAGATTAATGTTTTTACAATTGGATGGATTGCCATGAAATTTGGTATGGAAATCCTTGTCCTCTTCAAGATGAATTGTATTAACTTTGGTGTTCTCTTAACTTTTCATCTTGCGTCATCATCAGGTCAAAATTATTAATTTGTCCAGTACTTTGGTTCGACCGAATACCTGCTAGAAATGGTGAGCATGGTAAACATTATATCTCCTTAACTTCAGTATGGTTTGTCATTGTGAGCATGCTACGTTAGCATTTAACTCAAAGCCCCGCTGTAAGTACAGCCTCACAGAGCAGCTAGCATGGCTGTAGACTCTTCATTTTATTTTTCTTAGCATTGATAAAGTGTGACACAGTGGTCCACAAGACTCCAACAGCTACTCAACGTTTTCTAATCTACTCCTATTATTAATGTATGGTTACGTTTGAGGCCTCACTAGCAAGGACACCACCACAACAGCATCAAAGGTCTAATGATGTATAAGTCATGTTTGTATTGGGGGAGGAAGGATGGACGCAGGAAGGGGCATGAATGTTGGAAGAAGAAGGACTTTCAATTTTATTGGTGATATGACAGCTGAGTTTCACACTTTCACACCAAAGAGATACTTCACCTTGAAAAACAAAGACGTTTTCCTACAACATTTTATTTTGATTTGGCAAAATAAGCCAAAGTTCTCAAATGTTGGATCATATTGTCTGACGAGCCGCAGCCATACAAAATAACTTTTCCAAAATCAGGAACTATCTGACCAAAGATCACAAATCTGACCATACATCGATGCCCTCATACATGACAGCTTTCTGTACTCTGTGCTATAAATTTTCTAATTGTACATGTTTTTTGACAGCATTTCGCTCTCAGCATTTGACAAATACTGCACACATGCAGACGTGAGCCTGATTTTTTTGCATTTGTCAAACGGATCATCAGCCAAAAAGTGGGTATCCCTTTAACCAATTGCAGAGGTATTTTCCATAACGACTAATCAGTTATGACTGAACACCACACACACACACACACAGCTGAAGAAAGCCGCATCTGCCAAATAAAAAAAGACGACGAAAAAATTGAGGGCTTTGTGAGTGTAAAAAAAAAAATCCGTACGCTTTAAGCTTGAAAAAAATGTGCAGACAGCAACAAAAGCTTTTTGTGGAGAGCTGAGCACAATATGATGGTGAAATGAATAGAAAACAGGAATGCCATGCATACCCCCCCACCGCCACCCCTCCTCCACCCTGACTGCATCCCTCCCTCTCATCTGTCCATCCTCTCTCTCCTTTTTTCTCTCCCTCTTCCATCCCCATCTCTCTGCTCAAAAGGTTAGTAAATGTCAGATGGGAGTTGTCATCATCTTCAATGGCGTCATCTTTCTTCATAGAAACACTGTCTATCTCTGCGCGTGTGTTGTGTGTGTGTGTGTACGTGTGTGTGTGTGGAAGTTGAAGGGAATACAATTGAACAGAATGAAATAGAACAGGATATTGAAAATGGGAAATTACTGCTTGCATCAAAGGGCGGACACATGCACACTCAAGAAAGGAGAAAGACTTGAAATAGAGCTGAGGATGTACAGTACTTCATGCTGCACGGCTCTGTCTCTGTCTTCCCCTTTTCTTTTCCCCTTTCATCTCTCTGTGTTCATCGTAAAGAAACCACAAAACTTCAGAGAACAACTTAGCATCAACGTTGCTGCCTGTGACTTATCCAATCCCCCCATACATACACACACACATTTTATCTCTCTCTGTCTCGCTGCTGTGTCTTCATCACAGCCCGTGTTTGCCTCTCTATATATTTTATGACTAATAGAAGGAGCAGGCCTTTGCGGTGATGACAAATCCCCACACTCAGACAGTTTTACAGCCCCTAAAGAGCCCTTTGACAAACGACTGGGCTGTAAACCTAATATTCTAATGCTGCGTGTTATTGTAATGGCGTATGTGTGCGTGAGTGAATATTTAGGAGATGTTAAGCATTGCTTATCTCCGCCAATTAGAAAAGTGCTTCAGCATCAAAAAAACAAATCTCAGTGCAGACACATACATGCAAGCACAGAGTGGTTTATATACTCAGGACATGTCTGTGCTAATATGCATGTGTTCAATAATACAGTATATGTGAAACAAACACATTCTGCATGCACGCATCTACATAACAAAAAACTGTTTGCTAGCTTCTCCTGCATGAGACAATTGGAAGAAGAATCGAAATTTGGACACTTTGGACAGATGTACAAAATATCATTCATCCACTGTTGAAGAAAAGAGTCCAGGTAAAGATACTCAGGGCTCCGATTACGTGAAATGTGTTGCAAGTGCAAATGGAAATGCCTGCGGGTGTGTGACCACAGGTGTCCAGTGCAATCCCGGTACAACATGGAGAGTTTTGGACAAGAGGTCGGAACAGGATGAGCAGGACATTACTGATAATAGAGTTAGAGGAACAAGCTTCAGTACTGGCAAACGTCTCACGGGAAGATGTATAAATACTACGACATTACACCGACATTCCGTGTGTTACGAGTACGCATTTTAGCCTTTTTGCGTTTCATTTGTACGTCATGAAAATGTCGGTTTTGGCAAGAAAACCACTTATTTAGGGTAAGGAAAAACATCATGGCTGGGCTTAAAATAAGTACGGAAAACACTTCACAAACGTCAATAAAAACCGTGACAAACGTCACATCACTAACGTAACTTACAAAACAAAACACCGGTTGACAACAGTCTCGAGCACGAGTCTCCTGGTTAAAAGTCCTGTTGTTTGTTGGGCCCATCAACCTCCCCACCTGCCCAACGTAAGTGGTCTTTCTTGCTTTATATTCTACGTCACTTTACGTTTACATTGCAGTCAGTACAGGATACATGGCGTACAATTGATATGCAGGAATCAAGAAAGGTGTACTTATTGCACGCAAAACGCCTTGCTCATTATCGTGGCATTTATATACCTTTTCCTGCGAAGGGGCTGGGCAAACTGGTCAGTATTACATATGTGTTGCACAGTTTTGTGTACTTAATTGATTAAAAAGGGCGTTACTGTAGCAAACAGTTGCCTTTTCCATTTATAGCAGACGCAGAGCATGAGAGTATTCATTTGAAGTTGTGTTGTCTGTCTTTCACTCTTTGCAACCACAAAAAACAAGCAGGCTAAGAAACCGAAGTAAGTGACGTGTTCTGTCTGTCGGTCTATTGAGCTCCTCCAATCCGTTTCAGTACTACGGAGAGAACCACACCTACACCCGCACCACCACTATCACCAATACCGTTTGGCTTGTTTAAAACAGAAGTTTTGAGAAAAAACACATATTTCTGCCTTTTATTCATCAAAATATCATATCAGACTCCAAAAACAGGGCTTGAGATAAAAGAGGTTGACATGCGGTGTCTTCCCATACCAGTATAAGCACTGTCATGGTCACTTACCAACAGGAGAATTATTTGATCTAATCCCAATGAATTGAAATACATGCCTGAGTGTTCTCTTGGTGATCACAGAGCCTTTAGTCGAGCTTACCTACCTTCCTAAAAAAGGTGTCCACTCATGATTTGCTCGTCTGTAGTGATAGAATATTTTTATTTGAGGTGAAATGTGAATTGGCCCTGTCATGTTAAGACTTGATAAATCCTGAACTCCACCGGTACGTCGATAAGGCCTCGGGGCCCCCGGCGCTCAATCCTCCACTTATACAGTCTTACATTGCATACGTCTCAACACCTTTTCTTCCTTTACTCGTCCGCAATCCCCTAATGGCTACACTCTGTTATTTCCCCGGAGGGCCGGTGAGCCGCACACTGCTGCGGGAATGCATTAAATTCAAGAGTTGTTGACGCACGCTCAACGGAAAGCAATAACCTGTGCAGGTCATTTTTTTTTCCCCCTTTCCTTTCATTTTCCGAGGTCGAACAGAATTGCCTTCCAGTGCTAGTGTGATTATGTTCCGTTTAACATGGGAATTATAAGAATTACACACATAAGTGTAGTGCAGCATGCCTCGACAAGATTAAAAACAGCTGCTCTGGGAGGGAGGGAGACAAAGGACGGAAGGGAAGGGGGGGAGAAACACCCAGAGTTAGAAGATAGACATGCAGCTTTACAGTTTTAATAATATCTAGCCTTAAACTTTTTTCAGGATGAGTTATATTTTCACGATTGCAATCATCAATCCTGTGTGGGTTACATTTCCTGACTGCAGCCACGAATGCAAGACAGTGACCACTAGCTATTTGACATAGTGTAAAAAAAACTAAAACCCCACCAGGAAACACGCTCAGATTTATGCTCAGAATATTTTGCCTCAAGTGTGTTGTTGGGAGCATATATTTTATACTAACAAGATGCTAACATCCTTTCCCCGGCCACCTGCTGCCACCTACTAAACACTCCTGGCATGTCAGATATTGTATTAACCCCTTAAAACTCCGGGCTGGCCGCTATTCTGTCTTTCAGAGATTGTTGAGGGCTGAGTTTTCAAGCTAGAAAAGATACTGATATCAAAAACCTAAGGATTGCATTGCTACCAACCATGTAATACTAGCTTGTCGGGAAGATCGCTAAACTCGATTTACGCTAAATTTTGGCGAGGAAAAACTGGCATGGCGATATTCAAAGTGGTCCCTTGACCTCTGACCTCAAGGTATGTGAATGAAAATGGGTTCTATGGGTACCCCCTTTACAGACATGTCCACTTTAGGATAATCACATGCAGTTTGGGGCAAAAAATCATACATGTTCTAAGCCTCTTTTCACAATTTATTTAAATTAATTAATTAATTCATGTTTATTTCTGATTCATGACTAGAAAAACTTGACACAATGCTGAGCTACATCTCAAAGTAATTTTCAGTACCCCAGTTTTCAGATGATGTACACCGCTTCTATGTGACATATACTGTTGACCTGCTATCTCCCCCTAAAGACTCCCTTTTCCCCCCCTTAAAAACGACAAAAACGGGTCTATTGTGGGTCTCAGAGGGTTAAGGGGAAATAAGCTGCACTGTTGAAAGGCCCACACAGGAATTTGGCAATTTGCAGCCCCAATCTGTGACTCGCACCTTGCACTGGATCATCGATAAACATGGAAAATGATGGAAATTGCCCGCTTGTTACCATATTGTGAGACGCTGCCTGGAGGAAATCACTCAGTGGAAGTCTGGAGGGCCAAACAGGCGACATCAGCGAGAGGGGGAATCCCTGGTAACATCACCCTGAAAGGCATGAGCCACGTCCCCTCTGGGCCTCGACGGGGAGCAGCCAAATTAAACGGCTGGTGAAAATGGCTGTAACTCCCCTCAATCTGATTTGGACTTAACTTAATTATCAGAATCAGAAGAGGAGCGTTTTCAAGCCGCCGGCACAAGACAGTTCATTAAAGACCCACCGCCGCTTCGTTACCCCGGCAACTCCCGGGGATCGATGCGTAATGCGCTTTTTGTTTATGGAGACGGAGGGAAAGGGGGAGGAGAGAGGACAAACTAATTGAGCGCTTCCAATTATTATCAAATAGCCTCGTGGCCTGCTTGATGGTGAGCTTGGCGCGGCGGCACGATCCTACCTGCGAGCAATTATAGGTGCTCAAATCCGTCACATGGATGGGATTGAGCGTAATTGTTCCCGACAGGCAACTTTGTGAGTGTTGACAGAGTGGTGTCACAAACCCGTCCGCCTCTTGTCAGCAGATAAATGAAACCTCTTTTCTTTATATCCGTTCCTCTATAGACAGCCAATAGACTCTAATGGCAGGTATAATTGAATTTTCCATCTTCATACTCACAAATAGCCCTCTCAGCTGTTAGCGTCTAAGTCCAAATAAACAGCACTAATATGGTGTCTCACACACAGTAATTACAACTCAATCTGTTGTGTTTCTCCTGTTTTCCCTTTTAATTGCTCCTCTCTCTCTTTCTATCAATCCCTTCCTCTTCTTCTTCCTCCTCCTCCTCCTCTGCCCTCCCTCCATCCCAGCCTGTCGCCACTGCAATTGAAGAATTAGCCGCGCTAACGCAGGCCCTAATTGGCTGTCACTGTGTGCTCGCAAATGTGAAGCCACTTCCTCGATATAATCATGTTTACACGCGAGCGCCGGGTGCCAGACTGCTGGGCTTGTCTCTATCGAGCTTGTTTAGGGAGTAATTTACTGTAAAATTGGCTATGATAGTCAGCCACAGAAAGAGAGAGGGAGAGGAACTAGCTCAGCGTAAAATGGGTGTCGTCGAGACGCGATGACTTCCTCAGCGTATTTGTTTCCCTGCTGTTGATTTGGAGGAGGGGGGTCATACTCCGGTATCAGCCCGGTGAGCCTCATTATCACCCTTATTTTAATCAGTTTAATAAAGTAAAACCAGTTTAGCAGCGTATAACAACAGCTAAGAAATGAGATGAATTACAGGCCGTCCAGTTCTAGAAACAGGCAACATAATCATTTTGCTGGCACATTTGTTTACACGCGTTTTCTTTCCGCTGCTTCAATTTATCACACTAATTGGAGGGGATAAAACATTTCAAAAAATAACAAATCAAGATGCAACTTGGATAAAAAAAAAAGAGAAACACACACAAGCCAATAATTCATCTGCCGCTGCACTTCCGTTCGGTATAAAAGACCTTGATGGCGAAGCGATTGCTTCAAATAGAACAGCCGCGCCTTATCCCTCACTTCTGACAGTAAAGGCGTAGTTTTCCATAAGTGTCAAGAGTATTTCAGATTAAAAGCGTCTTCATTTGGAAGCGCGGTGACCGGAGGGCAACTCTCCCAGGAACACATTCCTTATTTACCGGCCCCGTTAATTCCCATTCCCGGCACAGCGAGGGCTGGGGGGCCACTTGAGAAGTCTGCACACTGTGAAGTAGACCTGACATTTTTCTCCTCTAATTGTGTTTTCTTCTCCCTTTGCTAGATCGCAATGTGTGTGTGTGTGTGTGTGTGTTTGTTTGTTTCACTTTGTGTGCGTGGCTGTGCAACAAAAATTGCATTTGCAATGTGCGTGTGTGTGTGTGTGTGTGCACGAGTGCAGGCATACTTATTCATCTCTCTGTGTGCGTACAGCAACAGTGTGTATGTTTTTTGCCAATTAGGCACTCAATGACAGGACATGTGGTGAAGCAGCTAGCTGGGCTATTCATGGATCAGCAGTTATGGGAGGAAATTTCAAAATACCAACTGGATACACACACACACACACACACACACACACACACACGCTCATACACACACACGGAGCCACAGAGCTCCAGTAATTTCCAATGCTCCGCGTACGAAGCTGATCTCAGTGGCTCAGACAGCAGGATGCCGTCTGTCAATGTATCATGTGTTGACACAGTTGTCCTCCTCTTGTGTCACTTGTTCCTTGGGATGCGCACATTTCTCAAGTTTTGACACGTGGCGTCAAACAGTGTTTTTATTTCTGATACACCGAGTTAACATTTTGACCCCCCTTTCAGGTTAAAAGGAATACTCCAACATTTGGGGAAATGAAATACACATGTTTGTTTTTGCGATGTGTCCTGCAGCGTCGGCTCTAGTCTGCCCGTGTCTGAGGTTTTTTGGCCGATTTAGCATGTTGAATCTGCGGCGGAGCCCGTTGGTGAAAGAAATCACTCAGATTGGCAGTTCAGCTTAAATGAATCAGTGCACGAGAAGAGCAACGTAAGTGAGGAAAGCAAGCCAACGAGGGCACATGCAGAAGGTTCTTTTCCTTTTTCATCTTCATTTCATCTGATCATTCCAATACACGGATATTTTCACAATGACATGGTCATCTGGAATGAAGTTAAGTGGTGAGTGAGAGTGGTGTGAAAATAGTCGGCAAACGCTGCTTTGTTTCATGTACATATAACAACGGCTTGTATATGCGCAGTCCTCAGTCTCCCGGTTTCCCTTTTTGAATGACGAATACAGACTACCACGACCTGTCAGTAAGGAGAGTTATCTCCTCTCACGCAAGCGCAAAACGTACGTGGTAGTTGGCCGTCGGCTGTAGTCTTTGCTGTGTGTTCAAGTGCAAATTGTCGGCCAAGACAAAGATGACGTGAGGTGATGCAACAGTTGGCCTTCATCACCACTAGTTCTTTGATGTCGGTTTGGGGTGTCTGGGCCTTTACCCATAGTCAAATAAGAAAATTGATATTAATTGTATCGTTCAGTACAGGTCTGGAATGTCTTTAGCTTAGCTTAGCACCTAGCTCCGTCAAAAGGGAAAAATACACCCGGCCCCAAAACTCTGTCCAGAAATATTGACTGACATGCTGAAGTAGTTGTTTAATTAGGGCTCTATTTCAATACCATTTCAAATGTTTACTGCCCTCTCGGTGTTAACCAACATGCGCTTCAATACCAAAAAGGAACATAAGGTGTTGAGATAATTTGGCCAACAGCCACATGGTCCGTGCCCTTTTCTCCAGCATTTCCAGCACAGCCAGAGAGGTACCCCCCTCTGTGGAGAAGCTCGTTCTTGCCTCTGGAGTTGCTGATACTTGAATAGCAGGCCCACAGGTGATCACTGGTTTTATAAGCCAGGAATCCCTTTGCTCAGAGGGATGCCAGTCTATCCACAGGATCTCTTGTCATCACCACAAGAATATCACCACAATAATGTATCCTGTTTCATATCAAATATGACCCAACAAAATATGAAGCGGATGCCAATTTACTTATTTTAATTAGGATTTCTTCAGGTACTTAGGTACGTTATTTTGTCCAGTGTGGCTTGTTACATATTTTTTAGTTACGTCTTAGCTGCTGTATTTCGTTCAGGCGGGATCTCATTATCAATAGAGAAATCTGATAGAGTACTTCTATGCTAATGTGACCAACAGTTTCTTCATATGTTTTTAGTCTCTCCAGGTGCTTACACACTGCCCAATAAAAAGGCTACGTATGTGTCCATGTGGCTTAAAGGAATACATCACCCTTAAAATTACCATTTGTATATCAATTACTCACCACATGTTACCTTGAATTCTTGAAGAAACCTTAGTTTTTCTCGCATGCCTCCACGGTGAACGGAGAATCATGCGAAGCATGCGAGAAAAGCATTTTCTACAAGAATTCAAGGTAACATGGGTTGAGTAATTGATGTATATATACAGTATATGGTAATTTTGTTGGTGAAGTCATACTTGCCAACCCTCCTGATTTTCCTGGGAGACACCCTTTTTTCAATGCCATCTCCTGGTTTCTTCCCGGGGTCACAATTCTTCCATATTTCTCCCGATTTATGAAAATGTTCACACCTTTTTTTTTTTCTTTTCGTTATCTCAACCTGTTTGTGCCACTGTACAGTGTGTAAAAGCCCTACTGTTTCCTGTTCAGCGCACATCAGTGCACACTGCAGCCAAAGTTGGGCTTTGCTCGATGCAGTAAAAAGTGATCGTGGCGCTAGCCTTTGGAAATGTCTGAAAGGACGTAGAAGGAGAGAGAAATGGAGAGTAGGAGAAATAAATAGGCCTACTCAAGCAGAGGCAGAAAAGGAATGAATGAGTTAATGAATGAAAACTGATGATGTCAGAGATTCACACAAGTTCACACTTGAGACACCGTTGCGTGGGCCTCCGTAGATGGCGCGCGCACTATAAGCATGCACAGAGGCGTTTATGCTCAGCGCGTTGTTCGTTGCAATATCCTCTGAAACGCCAGGAGGCGTACAAACAAAATATTCTGTTGATAAGCAAGAAGTCAATGAGTGGTACCGGAAAGGAAAGTAGGCTGCCTGGCGACAGTAACAAACACTAAATACCAACGTACGTACTGCCAAACATTGCATCCGTGTACTGTAATTATTACTGCCGCTTACCTCCGAGTCAAAATTACTTTCTGTCTCTCGGTGCTTCCCCTCGGGTCGCCACTCTTTCCATGAGACCTTTTTTTTAGCTTTTACAAAACGATCGCTCATATTCTTTCACAGCCTGCAGCAAAAAGCCTCTTCTTTCCCCAGTGTGTTGCCTATTGCTTTCCAAGAATTTAATGACATTTGACTGTCCCTGTGGTCTCTCAATGAACAGTCGTAGAGATGTCTGTACGGGCGAACCTGCTTGGCCAGTCTTGCCTCGAAGGCATCCATGTTGAAACGAAAAGGGCAACGTGCGCAGTCGGCATGTAGTTACAAAAATTCAGAGGTGCACGACAAACCACCGCGACAACTTGCGGAGCCTTTGCGTACCACGCAAAAGCCGCAATGACTTAATTTTCTGGCGCGCGCACCTCGAGCCGGCTTCACTACGGCAACCATAAACCAGGCTTAACTGTTGGCTGGATTCGTTCCTTAAAATTAAAAGTAGGCTATTTAACATAAAACTGCGGTTGCAATGTACTTTATCATTATAAATATTTTGCAATTCTCATTCTTTAAAAGTCACCAGAATGTAGGAAACAAAAACTCTGAAACTCAATTTTCTTCTGGGGGAGGACCTCCCCCTATTTTTGAGGTCTCAATGTTGGCAAGTATGGGTGAAGTATTCCTTTAAGAGACTGTTGTAACTAGAATGTGTGAAGTTCAATCAATGAAATACAGAATATACAAGTAAAAACTATTGTTTAGACCACAGTCACCATGATATAGGTGTAATCGCAGCCTCTGGGCAGTACATGAATTACTTTGGATTACTGGAACCAGATCCTAATCATAACTAGGTCTTTTTATTGGAATTGTGTGACTGGACCTACCCTCTATCAGGGCGGGACATACTGACAGGATTAGTACTGTCATACATGTACATGTACATGTACATACTGGTTGTCGTGTCTCGTCCTGCTCCATTTTCTACAATATTCAGTCATCATTTCCTGTTTTATTTTGTGTTACTTACCTCTCCTCTCGTTCACTTCCTGCCCTTGTGTGCTTCCCGCCTGTGTGATTACCTACCCCGCCCGTATTGTTTTCACCTGCTCCCAATCACCCTCACCTCCCCTCTGTATTTAATCTGTGTGTTTCCCTGTCTCTGTGCCAGTTCGTCTTTGTCCTCCCTGTCAAGCGTGCCAGCGATTTCTAATGTTAATGTACTTGTTTTTTTTCTGAGCCCAGCCTGTTTTTGCTGACCACATTTTTGCCTTAACCTTGTTGGCTCTGGTTGCCTTTATCTGGTCAGATGGTCAGCAAACCTATACAACCACATGGTTATAATAACATTTTCTACGTCTAAGCAAATAAAAGTAAACTTAAGTCTTCTGCTGGTCTGCACAGAAAAAAAAATCATTTATTCAACCAGACAACAGCCAAATAAGAAGTGTGTCCCTATTTGTGTGATACTCGTTACTACAAGTTCTGTTTTATAATGTAAAGGCAGCTTGATTTTTGGCAATAAAATCTCTCCACAGCTTATATTTTTTTAGTAAGAAGGCTGTTAACAGACTCCCCTCTGTGTGCGGCCAAAAGTACAACAAAACGAGGAAAGGTTGCAACTCTTCTCTTCACTAAACGGTTTACTGATCAAAGAGCTTACTGGCCGTTGGTTTGGTGCGTTCCTTTCAGTGTAGAAAAGAGAAAATTATGGGCAAGGACATGAGAGAGGAGATGAGCAATTGTATGAAATGATGATGAGCGGGGCGGATAAGACATGAGAGGGACGAAACAAGAAAACGATGGAGTGGGTTGAGTTGAATAATGATCACTCCTCTTCAGTGTCAGCTTCTCTGGATTAAAAAGAAGTAAAAATGTGCTTTACCCTCAGTATTTTTCTCTTATTTATTTAGGATATGAAACAATCCATCCAGTCCTGAGTGGACACTGTGTTGTAATGGTCACCCAGTGGACCGAATGCACACTCTTCCTTGATCAATCATCTTCGTCCTCATCTCCTGAAGCGATGCCATATGGCGTCTCTACCTCTCTTCTCTCACTCTGTTTCTGTCCTGTGAAATTTCTCACCTCCTCGTCTTCTCTTTCCCTTTCCTCTCCTCTCGCCTTTCTTCATCTGGTTACTCCATCTCAGTCCCTTTGTCTCAACTCTAATCATTTCTCTTTCCCCTCACTTGCTCAAACACACAGATGCACATACAGACACTGCCCAGCTTGCCCTCCTGCCGCCGGTCTTTCAGGGCCAGATCTGTGCATGAACGAAAGCGTTGCCAGTGGGCACCACATCTCTCCATCTTTCTCCCTCCCTCCTCTTCCGCTCTCATGTCTGCCTCCATTTCTTATTTCTCTTTCTCACCTGTCTCAGCTGCGTTCAGTCCGCCTAATTGGGTTTTAGATCAATACAGCGGCAACAGAACAACAGACTAAAAAAGAAAACGACTACGGAACAATGATTTTTTTCATTGTGATTGTGTGTCAGTGTGGACTGCACCTGATCAGTACCACTGACTGTATATAACGGCCGGGACAGACTGGGCATGTCAGCAGTGTGTGGCGACTGCCTCGCTGAACTATTGCGTGTCTCACACGTGTGGTGTTCACACTGCCAGTGTTTCTGCTGCAGCTGCCGCTGCCAGCCCTTCCTTTCTACATAGAGTTTGCCTTTCATAATGGCCATTTCATTTCATTATAAATGTAATTTATATTCATTTTAGAGGGAAAAAGGTTAAGAGGCGTGTGCTCATTTGTAAATAATAGTAATAATCCACAGTTAAAAGCCGGTACTTTATTCATTCTTGGAGTCACTGCAAGTCACTGCATTTCCTACAACACTGTCCGGCAAATATTTCAGAATAAAAGCCTTGTGTTGAAAAATGAAGGAATTCTGCTTCAGGGCTTTTATTTTGAAATGAAAGCAGGAAGTGTTGATTTAAAAATATTTTTTTTACTTTTTTCATGTCCGTGCCATATTCTACAGATACAGATATTGAAACTGCAGTAATGTTGATGGTATGATGTCAATATACTGTCAAACAATAATTTTCTCTGTCTGCTATTGCTGCTGCTCACGCGGCAGTGTGGCTGCTCTAACCTGTGAACATGGACACCAAAATAAAAAAACAACAGGCTGACGTTCCAAGTCTGGCCTGGCCGTTAGAAGTGGACGTAGTCACCATGACGTCACCCATTGGTTTGTGGATTATGGTTTTGAAGCCTCAAATTCAGCATTTTGGCCGTCGCCATCTTGTTTTTTTGCATCCAGAAGTGACACAAGAGGGTGGAGCTAAGTACAACCGAATGCTGAATAAGACATTTTTAGTCGACCAAATGTTACAATTAACTTTCGTGAACAGAAAACACACTGTGAAAGGGTTAAAGTTGTAAGACGAAAACACGGACAACATCATGGTAGACACCTACTATGACTACTAGCCACGCCCTAAAGAATACCCTGATTGATGGTCTATCTGACTCTAAATGGGACCATAATTTACTAAATGAACATCATGCTGTATTGAAGAAGACTTTAAA
>CAKAKR010064255.1:1880-12389 GCA_916700685.1 Adelosebastes latens
AATCTTTTGTACATATTTACTCCCATATTTACTCCCGTATTTATTAAAATATGTAATACTCAGCAACGTGCAATATCTTACTATTTTTATAGGTCAAGCAAATACATATTTTTCTATTTATAGTATCTTTTTTTTTTACTCCTTTTTATTTGTACTACTGTTTATTAGATGTGTATTCACCGTCAGGATTGCAATTTATTTCTGTTGTACTTTTTGTTGTTGTAGTATTACCAGCAAAATGTCCTTAAAGTATCAAAAGTAAAAGTACTCACTATGCAAACTATAGCTGTTAAATAAATGTAGTGAAGTAAAAGTACAATATTTCCCTCTGAGGTGTAGTGGAGTAGAAGTATAAAGTAGCATAAATTGGAGTACCTCAAAATTGTGCTACAGTACTTGAGTAAATGTACTTTCCACCACTGAAAAGAGGAAATATAACCAGGAAGAGTCGATGGCTTCCTTGATGTCTGTCAAACAGATTAAAATGTGAATAACAGTGTTGCTTGTTGTGTGTGTAGTTTGTGTGGTGCAGACCTCTGGGATGTTGGCTCACATGGACAGATACGAGGTGGTCCGACCTCAGAGACTTCAGGGGAGACACAAGAGAAGCCTGCAGGACAACCAGGTGACTACACCTCACCTGCCTCACCTCACCTGTGATATTTGATAATCAGTGTTGGAAATTAGCCTCAGCCACCAGCCAGATGCTGGTAAAATATGCATGTGGCTGCTAGATTTGCTTCACTCGCCAGCCAAAACAATAATGGTAATCTATTGAGTGGCTGGTAGGTTTTGGAATCCACCAGCCACAGAGGCAGGTGGACAAAAAAGTTAATTTCCAACCCCGCTGACAATCAGAATATAGGTTCATCTTATAGAATAGGATCAGGAGGGGAAGACGTATTCAAAATGTCACTTCAGTGCAGACGTGTTTACAGCAAAATGTCCTTAAAGATAATTCCTATCTTTTGTAATTTGCCGCTTACATTATCATTATTATTATTATTATTATTATTATTAATATTAATATACTATTACTGATTAATTATTCTGCATGCAGGATTTTACGGCTGTAGCTAGAAGTAGTTAGAAGTAATTTTTTACTACTTTATATACTGTTGGATAGTTGAATCTAAGTGCGTTATATTTTATAACCTGATCATATATTTTGTATGTAAAAAAATGCAATATTCAAAGATGTCAAATAAATCTTGTGCAGTAAAAAGTACAATGTTTTCCTTTGAAATGTGATTTCAAAGGAAATGTGAGTATTAGCGTAAAGTATCACAAAAGTACAGAATAAATATACTTGGTTACTTCCCACCAACAGTAGGCTGATATATACTGTATAGTAGCTAAAATTAGTTTCCTCTTGATCCGCTGTATAACAGTAAAATGTTACTTTCACATCAGTAACAATAATTCAATAATATAAAATCATACAATATTCTTAAAGGGGACATACTGCACGATGAGTACTTTTACTTATGATACTTGATACTTCTGTACTGTTACCTGTAGCAGAGTATTTGTATTTGCTACTTTTATCCAAGTAAAGGATGAGAGTATTCTTCCAGCGCTGAAGATTGATCTAATTTTTACAGTTATAAATAGTTGTTGTGTGACTGATGAACGATTTTCAACAGCTTTATCCTGATACGGTTCAGTACGAGTTGGCCATCGAAGGGAGGAACCACACAATTCATCTGGAAAAAAACAGGTAATTTTTTTCCAATTAGAATTTCAGATCCACTTAACAAACATGTATTTTAATATTTTAATATTGTTTTTCCACTTGTATTTAATAGGAATCTTATTGGGAGAGGCTACACTGAAACACACTATTCAGAAGATGGAAAACGGGTGACAGCATCACCAAATGAGGTGAGACTTTAATTTACTACGCAGGTATTGGTGTAGAAAGATTAGTAGGTGTTGGACATTATGACAAAAATAAATACAGATACATTTGTATCTGGAAACTTGTGTATTTTGCCTTTAAAGGTTATATCATGTGAAGTTATGTGAGTAAAAGTGAACCCGACATGATAAAGATCTAACATTCCCAACCTGTGATTCATATTTACATGGATAATAAAAACAAAGGAACTCTTTGTGAGTAATTGAGCCCACGCTGATCTCGTCTTTAATCTGATGAATGTATTTTGGTCCAGGAGCACTGCTACTATCACGGTCATATTGAAGGCATGAAGGACTCTTCAGTCAGCGTTGGGATTTGTTCGGGCATTAGGTAAGAAAATCTGGGTATTTTTTACAGCTACAAACTTCCTTTTTTGTAATTTGCCGCTTACATTATTTCCAGTGAAAGTTCCTCAAATACTTGTGAAATGTGTTACTTCATGATATTTAGTAATCAGTTAGTTGTGATGCAACTTTTTACATGATTGAATTTAGGGCATCTTCTCGTATTACTATTGTATCTAGTCTTAGTTTTCATTTTATTTTCCTTTTTATTGTGTTTTTAAATGTCACTCTGATGCATTTCTTTGCCTTATTTAAACCACTTTGAATTTTCTCTTTGAAAGGTGTTAAATAAAGTGGCCTCGTCCAAAGCTTTTATATTTTTTAAACCAAGACATTTATGATCGATCCATTGCGCTCCTGTGTTCACAGACTGTTTCCATTCGTATGTTGGATCACATCTTTGAAGTTTTGCTTCAGATCATCTACAAATGAAGCACTTGTCTTCTTGTTTTCTGTGTTTTCAGTGGCTTTGTGAGAGCCCGGCAGCAGGTTTACATGATAGAGCCTCTGGGTCAGTCTGAGGACGGCGGCCATGCAGTTTACAGACAGGAGCACCGGAAGATCAACGGCAGCTCCTCCTCCAACAACACCACCATGATGTACGACCAGGACCAGGACGAAGGCCCTCGACTCTCTGGCCTCTTCAGATCCAGATCATGGGTAGGTGACATGGGTATGGTTTTACGGCAAACCTTAAAAAAGTATGGTTTTAAATCAGAATATTAACATGAAGGTTGCATTTCTGTTTCCTTTTTTTCTTCAGAAAACGACACCCATCGCAGGTCCACAGAGGTTTGTCGAGCTGGTTGTGGTGGTGGACAACACTGAGGTAAATATCTGATTTTAATTCCTTTACAACTATAATTCCCATCACTGAATGAATCCAGCTCAGCCTTAGAGATGATAGGGAGAGGAGCTCAGACATCCAGAGGGAGCTCGTAGTAGAGCCGCTGCTCCTTTGCGTCGAAAGG
The DNA here is from genome assembly GCA_916700685.1 of Adelosebastes latens. Lineage (NCBI taxonomy): Eukaryota > Metazoa > Chordata > Actinopteri > Perciformes > Sebastidae > Adelosebastes > Adelosebastes latens. The sequence goes on from CAKAKR010064255.1 coordinate 5,117, forward strand.
GTCCAGCTGAGGTGGTTCTGGGATCTGATCAGGATGCCTCTTAGACGCCTCCCTTTAGAGGTTTTCTGGGCACGTCCAACTGGTAGGAGGCCCCGGGGCAGACCCAGAACACATTGGAGAGATTATACATCTCGTCTGGCCTGGGAACGCCTCGGGGTCCCCCAGGAAGAGCTGGAAAACGTTGCTGGGGAGAGGGACGACCCCATGACCCGGCCCTCGATAAGTGGTAGACAATGGATGGATGGATGGAAATGAATCCATTCGGGGCACAGGCAAAGGAAGGGACCTAGGCGTGCTAACCCCTGGCATCACAGATTGGTTCTAGGGATGTGGAACGTCACCTCTATGGAAGGTGAGGTGGAGTGGTACCAACTCGATATAGTTGTGCTTTCCTCTACGCATGGCACTGGACTCTTTCTTTTTCCGGAGTTGGTTCTGGGTGAGAGGCGTCGGGTGGATACTCACTAGCCCCCTGTTGAGCGCTGCTGTGTTGGAGTTTTCCCCGGAGAACGAGAGGGTCGCTTCTATGTGACTAAAAGTTGCTGAGAGGAAGCCTCTGAACAGCAGATCAGAGTGTATCTGGGTGGTGTCCTGGAAAGGATACCACCTCCAAGGGACTCTGTAGTTCAACTGGGGGACTTCAAGCGCTTGCGTGGGCAACGATGGTGAAACTTGGAGGGGGGTAACTGGGCTCCGTAGGATGGCTGGGCTCACCTTTAGAGATGATAGGCTGAGGAGCTCAGACATCCGGAGGAGCTCGGAGTCGAACCGCTGCTCCTTCGTGCCAAAAGGAGCCGGTTGTGGTGGCTCTGGGATCTGATCAGGATGCCTCCTGGACGCCTCCCTTTGGAGGTTTTCTGGGCACGTCCAACTGGTAAGAGGCCCCGGTGTAGACCCAGAATATGTTGGAGAAATGATATATCTCGTCTGGCCTGGGAACGCCTCTGGGTTTCCCAGGAGGAGCTGGAAAACGTTGCTGGGGAGAGGGACGTCTGGAATGGATGGATGGCTGGATGAATGAATCTGATCATGTTTGTCTCTCCTCTTCCTCCAGTATAAGCGATATGGAAGCGAGACTAGATCCCGTATTCTTGGAATTATTAATCACGTTGACAAGGTGAGTTTTGTTTTGGAAGCTGTTCCAGTGCTCTTATCCGACAGATCTCAGTACATTCATCACTCCTGAACAACGTCTCCTCCTCTGCCCGCAGCTGTATCGACCTCTGAACATCCGCGTCATGCTGGTGGGCTTGGAGATTTGGACGGACAAAGACCACATTAACGTTGACAAGAATCCGGAGACTGCCCTGGACAAGTTCCTCCTGTGGCGGCAGGCCGACCTTCTGCAGAGGACGAAGCACGACAACGCCCAGCTTGTGACGTGAGGATCAGTCTTAGCTGTCTGCGCAGATGTTGAACACAGTAATGCTGCCAGTTTGACCTGATGTTTGACGTTTTCCCTCAACAGTGGCAAAGATTTTGAAGGAGATACAGTCGGACTGGCAAATAAGTTTGCCATGTGTACTGGAAACTCAGGTGGAGTCAGTCAGGTATGAATAACGTCTTCTAACTCACATGAGTCCTTTAACAACTGGAGATGAAGGTATTTGGTATTTTATGATACATCCTGCTGAATGTATCTCTGTATTTGTCTTCCAGGATCACAATGATAACCCAATAGGCCTCGCCTCCACCATCGCTCATGAGATGGGACATAATTTCGGCTTGTCCCATGATGGCGCAGGTTGTATGTGCGGTCCATCTCACAGCAGTGACAACTGTGTGATGGCAGACAAGCTCAGGTAAGGACACGGACCTTTTGGTCTGTCTTGCTGCAGCTTATAAAGTGTATTTTTGCAAGATACAAATAATATTTTGATAATTTCTTTTGTATTATATAGTTGGAAGTATATTTCAGCGTGAACATCACGAACATTCAGCTTGAACATACAAAGTATGTGCAACAACCCGTGTCCTTGGTTTCGACCACTTAGTTACAATTAAGGGAAATCTCTTTGCTCCTCTTCAGGACAGCAAGTCAAGCGTTCCCGGAGTTTTTCAGCAGCTGCAGCTTGGAGCAGCTCGCTGATTACATGGAGCGAGCTCAGCCCACCTGCTTGTTCAAGCCCAGCCCCGGTAGGACCATCGCTGCGGGCCCGAGCTGCGGCAACGCCCTGCTGGACCCCGGAGAGGAGTGCGACTGTGGCACGGTGGAGGTAGAACTTTCAGTAATGGCGCTGGTCGTAACAGTCATTTTTAGGACCTTGGAAAGTTTAAATATATCCTTAAGTGAAGGAAGACACCATGTGGGTTTTCTGTTTTAGCTGACTGGTGTGGTTTCCTGTGCGTGAGGTTGCAGCTAATAAAAGGGAAGGCCGTGGTGATTCAGGCCGTCCAAAGCTGGAGCTTGTCCTTAAGAATTAAAATAGTTTTCCTGTGTGCTCACATTCTATCAGGGAGACAACATTCTTGGCAGAGAGGCTGCTTGTGTTGGAGATTTAAATCTGATCTGTGTTTCATCACATCAATCCCTGCTCAAGATGTAACTGGATACACAAACATGACAACTGAAAAAGACATGTTTTATTTTCTAGGAATGCAAGAACCCTTGTTGCGATGCCTCGACTTGTCGCCTGACTGAAGGATCCCAGTGTGCTCACGGACAATGCTGTGACAACTGCCAGGTACTCGAAAGCTTTTAAAGTGGGTTTCTTATAGTTTGTTAGCTAAAAACATGTTTGTTGTGTGAATTTCCTGCTGTTTCTATGTGCTGTAACTGACCACGTCCTTCCTCAAATGACAGTTTCAAAGACTAAACAAGCTGGTGCTAGTCATATATGATATAAATACATAAGCTAATTATATACAGTTTAACCAACATGTACTTGAGCTAAATCACCTGCTTTAACCTACAGCTCAAACTGGCTGGAAGTGTGTGCAGAAAGTTGGCCGGCGACTGCGACCTGCCTGAATACTGCACCGGAACGTCGGAGGACTGTCCCGAAGATAGCTTCGAGATGAACGGCAAGCCGTGCTACGACCAGGCGCAGGGCTACTGCTACAACGGACAATGCCCCACACATCAGCAGCACTGCTGGAGGCTGTTCGGACCAGGTACACTCAACAGGGGTTCCACTGTTTTCCTTTTCTTTTGAAATAGACAAGCTGAGCCTCCAGGAGATTTAGTTATGAGTCTGTTTCTAGTAGTCTCTGAAGTGCCTCTTTCTAAGAAAGATTGCTTAAATAGTGTGCATTTGTATAATATAAAGGACTACAGAAAGTTTAATGAATAGTACTCTCACAGAAAATAGGAGTGTCTGCATCTACAAAAGAAGTGTGTATTTAAAAGGCCCAAAAATCTTCTTATCCACAATGTCTGACAGTAGGGCTGCCCTTTCTTTTCCTGGCACAAATGGGCCTCCGTATAAAATCCACTGACCAATCAGTGGATTCGTGATTACAAAATCATGCTATACAGCCAAAAAAAATGTTCAATTCTATATAAGGCTATTTTTTATTCTATTCTAGGATAATTCAATTTTGATTTAAAAAGTCAAAATGTTGACTTAATGTTTCATACTTTTGACTCACCGTGAGTATTTTTATCATCTTTACATTTTCATCTGTTTTCTTCTTTTCCTGGCATGAAAACGCTTCCACAATTTAAGAGGTTAACCGTGAATCTCTTGTTTCCTCAGGGGCCAAAGTCGGATCAGACTTGTGTTTTAACCTGAACAAACGGGGCCAAGAAGGTGCCAACTGTGGAGGGGACAAGTCCGGCTACACCCCGTGCACTGCAGCGTACGTATCATCAACATTCACACTGAAAGGCCTGGCTCGGTTTCTATCCGAAGTTTATCACGAAACACTCCTGAAGGAAACCTGGCACACAGAATGAGCCAGTACCACAACTGAGAAGTAGCAAAGACTGTAAAAAAAAAACACATGAAATGTTGTATGTTTGTTCTTTTTTTGTAGGAATGTGAAGTGTGGATCTATGTTTTGCGGAGGAGGCGGCGTGTCCATCACAGGTAGAAGGGCAGCCTACACCGTGTTCAACATCGAATGTAAACTAGCTGTGGATGACGACAAGACCAGAAACATCGACATGGTGCCAAAAGGAACCAGATGTGGACAGAATAAGGTAAAACTCCCAGTTGGGGAGACACACAGTACATGGAGTTTTGTTACTTATGTTGGATGTTTTGCTCAGAATCAAACATTTGTGTACAGGTTTGCCTTGACAACAGATGTGTTGATATGGCAGTTTATGGGAAAAGGGAGGATTGCGCAAAGAAATGCAACAACAATGGGGTGAGTGAATTATTTTAGGGTTTGAAATCACTTGCAGCTGTTTTCAGTTTGACTCTACTGGGCCAAGGTCCATGTTTAAATGACTGTTATTGCCTTTTATCTTATATAGGTGTGTAATCACAAGAGAGAGTGCCACTGTAATCCCGGCTGGGCTCCACCTTACTGCGACATCCAGTATGCAGATTTACCTCAAGGTACAGTACAGGACGATTCACTGGACTTGACTTTATGACAGTAAATGTGTTTCATGTTTAGATATCGGTTTAAACCATCAGCTCTCGGTGAGACAAAAAAGGTCACACCTGCTCGATGAATCATTCTTCCAGTAAGAAAGAAACATGAATGATTCATTATGAGTGATCTCCTGTTTTTTCTAGCACTGGCCTAATCAAGTGTTCCTGATACACCTTAAAACAGACCTCAGTTAAAAGCCTTAAAGAGTTAAAGCCAGCCTGCGCTCTGCATCAGCTTATAAAACAGCATATTACATGTGATATTTTTTTGCACAAGGAGCTACAGTAAATAAAGAAACTTGAAAATGGAGTTTGCTAAGTGATTGTGCAACTATTCAGTCTTCACAGTAAACGACTTCAAATCTAAATAAAGGAGAAGAAGAGACACTTTGCAGGCGGAAGTTGTGAAACCGCCAGAACAAACTGAAGAAGCTCGCCCAAATTATGGTGAAATAAGTTGATCAACTAAAAATACGACAGAGACGGTGTTCGACTGACTACTTAGAAATGATTCTACTCTTTTTCTGAGTAACAGAACATCTTTCTAAGAGTAACATCTTTCTCCTTAATTTTGTGCAACGGTCAACCTTTACTGAGACATTTCACAATTTTGGACTTCTCATATCAAATTTGTCATTTCTGCCACCATAACAAATCACAAATGTTCTTATGACAGCAATTCTCTTGTTTTAACGAGATCCTTCTTACATTATTACACAAAATTAAAATGTTTTGCTATACACCAATTTATTCTGTTTTAAAGAGGAGCTATTTTTTTAGGTTCACACTTTTTTTTTTTTTTTTAACCATGTCTTTATTGTTTTTCTGTTATACAAACATCAGCATTATTATGCAATATATTCAATACAGGATTTACTTTAACAAACAATTTTAGGTTCATACTTACTCGTATTTTGGGTTTCTACCAGTCTGCTCTGATTGGTCAGCTAGCCCACTGTTGATTGGTTAAGCGAAGGTGTTTACCATCTTAGTTTAGCATGTTAGCGTGCTAAGATTTGCTTACTAAACACAGCACAGTGAGAATCATCATCATCAGTTTTGCAGGTATTTAGTCATAAACTAAAGTGGACCATTTTAATTTTTGACGCAACGATGACGCTTAATAAAGAGTCAGAAGATCAACAAAGTTATTACAATTCATCCTCTGAGGATCATGAATGTCTGAACTAAAATTCATGACAATCCGTGTAATAGTTGTTGAGATATTTGCAGAATGACCAGCATTTCCATCCCTAGAGTCTCGCTGCTAGCATGGCTAAAATAACTTGCTTATAAACTTGGCAAACAGTGTGGATATATGTGTCTTTTTCCCACATAAAGCTTTACAAGCTCCATACAGTATGACATAAATAAAAGGCCTGTAACAACAGAGATAGTGTATATGGTGTATATGACAACAGTGTGATTTCCCCGTCTACGCCTGCAGATCAGAGCGGGATAATAGCTGGTGTGTGTGCAGCTCTCTCCATCCTGCTGGTGATCACCGCAGTGACTGCAGGCCTCATGTGCTGTAAAAAGGGCAACAGGGACAACTACACCTCCAAAAGGTAGTTTTTGCTTTAATTCATTCTCTCATATTCCAGCTCTGTCCACGTTTCTTTGTTTTCGTCTTCTACTTTGCGGCTGAATGCATTTTGTGTTCACAGGAAAGAGCATCCAGCTCCATGCCAGCTGAACCCGATGTTTCAGGAGTTGACTGTTCAAGACAGACCTCAGATCAGTCAGCCCACATTCATGCAGTCGACAGCAACACAAGCCTGCGCTCCTCTGATTGTTGCCGTGAGTCCCAGCAGAGCCGCTCCACAGGTACAGACAGCACCGATACTAAAGGAGTTACTCATTCAGTGATCTGTTATTATTTATTACTACATCCGTGCAAAGTACTGTGATAGTTATTAACTGCTTTTTTCTTCCAGCCACCAAAGAAACTGTCCCCAGTGTCGCCTACCTCACAAACTGAGCCGGTAAGCTTTAGAAAAAACAACTTGCAATGTGATCTAATGCATAATGCAAACTGAGGATCGCATTCAGATTTGGCAACTAAAGTCGGCTACTAAAGTTCAAAAAAGTTAATAATACATAAAGAAATGTATCTGCATTCAGACGTGTGTTGGAAACACAAATGTCAGTGACTTTCTTCTTCTTCTTCTTCACCACAGACGAAACCTCTACCTCCATCTAAACCTCTACCTCCTCTGAGTAAAGCACAGGTGAGTCACACCTACAGCTGCTCTCCCTGATGACTAGTTCAGCTCAAGAGGACGTTTCAGCAGTGAAGCCGATCAGTCGCTCAACAATTTTGATAATCAATTTCATTTTATGAAGTAAAAATGCCAAAACATTTGTTGATTCAAACTTCTCCAATGTGAGGAGTTCTTTCTCCGTTTCCTGCAGTGGTGAAATGTAACTAAGTACATTTACTCAAGTACTGTACTTAAGTACAAATTTGAGATACTTGTATTTTACTTGAGTCTTTTCTTGTCGTGCAGCTTTCTACTTTTACTCCACCACATCTCAGAGGGAAATATTATACTTTTTACTTTTCTGCATTTTTTTGACAGCTTTAGTTACTTTAGAAATAAGATTTAAATGTGTTGTTTTATTATAAATTGAACTACCCAACAGTATATACAAGTAGAGCTGAAATGATTTGATCGTTTCAGTCATTTTTCATGTAAAAACATTTGATGTTTCCAGCCTCTCAA
>CAKAKR010064255.1:18988-42534 GCA_916700685.1 Adelosebastes latens
TTTAATGTTGCAGCTGGTAAAGGTGGAGCTCATTTTAATTACTAATATATATTGGTAGATTAACCTATAATAATACATCATAATTTATTAGTTTATTTATATTTTGTTAATTAATGATCTGAATCTGCAAAGTAACTAAAGTTGTTTTTTTTATTTATGTTTTTTTACTCTATTTATCTGTACTTATTTACAGTATATTTATCTTATCTTAGACCTGTACTCAGTGGTGGAAGAAGTACTCAGATCATTTACTCAAGTATAAGTAGTAATAATACTAATACTACAGTGAAAAAATACTCTGTTAATAAGTTAAAGTACAAAGAATCAAAATATATTTATACCAAAATTAAAAGTACTCCTTACGCAGAATGATATATATTACTGTATTATAATAATTATTGATGCATTTATGTGTTTAATGTTGCAGCTGGTAAAGGTGGAGCACATTTTAATTACTTATATATTGGTAGATTGACCTATAATAGTAACTTATTAGTTTATTTATATTTTGTATTAATAATCTGAATCTGCAAAGTAAAGTTGTTTTTTTACTCTATTTTTATGTACTTATTTATATTTTATCTCATCTTAGACCTGTACTCAGTGGTGGAAGAAGTACTCGGAACATTTACTCAAGTAAAAGTAGTAATAATACTAATACTAAAGTGTAGAAATACTCACATTAACCTATAATAATACATCATAATTTATTAGTTTATTTATATTTTGTATCATGATCTGAATTTGCAAATAACTAAAGTTGTCAAAATAAATGTAGTAAAAAGTATATTTACCTCTGAGATGTAGTGGAGTAGAAGTATAACTTAACATAAAATAAAAATACTCAAGTAAAGTACAAGTACCTTAAAAGTAAATGTACATAGTTACTTCCACCACTGCTGAGCAGTGACTCTCCTTGAACTATCATTACATTTGCAGTTGTGAGTTAATTTATGTCTCGACCTTGTTTGGACGTCAAGCTGGTACATGGAGTACTACTAGAAGTTAAATATCACTCAAGATAACATCGCATCCTTCCACAGTCACCACGATCAGAGGACAAAAAGTACCTGACTGAAACAGTTATTTTACGGGTTTAGAGGTAAATAGTTTGAATACTAAAATAAGTAGTATTCATGGTAGGTATCAGTGGCCCAGACTCTTCTTCTCTTACTGGCTCAGAGAAGCTTTGAGCTCAGTGATAACATGCTGATGTTTATCAGGTTTAATGTTCACCATCTTAGTTTAGCATGCTGCTAATTAGCAGTAAACACAAAGAACTGCTGAGGCTGATGGGAATGTGTTTAGTTTTGCAGGTATTCGGTCATAAACCAAAGTAGTGGACGCGTTCAAATTTTGACTTGAGAGGGATGTTAATGGAAATAAAGAACAGAATATAATTTTTGAGCGTGGGTGGGATACTTTGAGTCAGGGGGAGGATTGGAATTAAACAAAATTAATAAATAAATAATGTGGATAAAGGTCAACTAAAGGGATGTAAATATGTCCTTTAGTCTTTTTGTCTGTAAAATAGAATAGATAATTGTGTAAGCGAATGTGTCTAAGTGGATATCTATATGTTTGCGTGTGTGGATATAGACATATGTATATACTGTATGTATATATATATCTATATATGATATATATTATATATAAATATGAACTTATCTCTTGACACTGCACTATTACAACGGGTAGTACTTTTTTAAAATTATTTTTCTTTTTCTTATGTTTCTTTTTTTGTTTTATATATGTTGTTGTTGCTGATGTCTGTATGTCCCTTTTACAAGTCTGTGTATGTATTCCTTTAACCTTAAATAAAAAAAAAAAATTAAAAACAATTTGACTTGATGACGCTAAAGTAAAAGTTAAGGGGAAACATGAATGTCTCAACTAAGTTTCATTTCAGAATAAGCAGAGAAGTGAGAGCAGAATCATGCCAAAGTCATTTTATTTTATTACCAGGCAAACATTTGATCTTTATACAAGGACATCTCTAAAAAATTAAACATTCAGAAACAAATTGAAACCATCAAATGGAAACAAATACTTAAATGGAAAGAAAATCAATTTACTTAAATACAAAAAAAAATATTCTTTTTTCCATTGCACTTCAACTTCATAAATACAACTGGGAGGGTTAACTAACGTCTCTCTGGCCCAAAGTTACTGCAGTACATTCAACCGTTGACTCTCACTGACTGCTTTCCAATCAGTCACATTGATTTCACCGGTCGAAGACGCCGACTGAGCTCCGACGCCACGTTCATGTCATATAGATGGATAGATGATGAAGATAAAGAGTCTCATGTTTATGACTATACAGTATAAAAAAACAAAAAACAAAGCATTCAAATACTGATTTGGAGGTTGATTACCATGGCAACGATCGAGGCTTCAAAGCATTCGGGTCAGCCCTAGTTGTAATTAAATAAATATTTCAGCAGCGAGCGAGCGAGACGGTGTGCGAAAGCTCTTCTCTGTATTTATGCTTAAAAAATGACTTGTTTTAAGTCATTTTCTTTCAATCAGAAATTAAGTGTGTTTCCGTCCAACTTTTTTTTATACATATTTTCAATTTGCGCATAAAAAACCTGACAACACTGGATATTAAAAAACAAAACTTGAAATATTGCGAGAAAGTTTTTATGCTTGGCTGAGGAGGAGGAAAAGTTGGTGTATTGAAAGAAGCAAAGTGTGACAAAGTGTAATGAAGGAAGACTTCATGAATGAATCGTGACGTAGATGAAGAACGTGACTTAAACGTCCACTGAAGAGCTGAAAACATCCGATCTGTGTGGAGCGACGAGGAGACGTGACCTTCCTCACATTAATACATGAAATAAAACATAAATACCATATTTATTAACTCCGCCAAGGAGGTTGCGTTTTCGGTTCGGTTTGTCTGTTTGTCAGCAGGAATACTGAAAAACTCCTGGCCTTTTATCATGAAACTTGGTAGAAGGATGTAGCATGGGTCGAGGAAAAACCCATTAAATTAGATATATACATTATTATTATTATTATTATTATATGACGGCCTTGGAAAAGGTCTGCGAATGCCCTTCTAGTTCCCTCATGTTTTCTTTCGTTTGAGGTTTGACTGGAGCTCTTTTAATGACTTCTTCTGCAGTGATTTAATGACTAGAGATTTAGCTCCACCAGCTGTTTATCTCCTAATATTCACATAACACTAGTGGATGGAAACACTGTGATTAAATGTGTTTAAAATTGGCACTAAATCTGTAAACTTGAATAAGCGTTTCAACCATTTATGACATGAACGCAGCACAAAGCATCCAGTGAAATAATATGTGCAGATAAAATGAGACAAACAAAACCCTTTCTTAATCTGGCAGACAATTAAAAAGACAGATGTACAGTATAGACATTGTATAAACATGATGGCCAGCCACGTCTGTCACATATATATCATGACAAAAGACTTCTGCCTATGATACGTAACACTTTTATTAAAAAAACAAAAACAACATTTACATAGAATCTAAACCCCCAGACTGAGTATAGTAAAATATATCAAACTGATTATGAGTGACTGTTAAATCTGTTAATCCTGCGACAGTTTTGGCAGCCTGGAAACATCTCACATCTCTTTGCAGAGAGGATACATGGGAGTATCAAAGTGCTGTTTGCTTGATTGTAATTTCCTCCTCGCCCCCCCCCCCCCGACCACTTCCTGTGTTTTCCTTGTTCGTCACACGCTTGAACTGGTTCCCATGTTTCTGTCCGACACTCTCTCTCTCGTGAGCAATCCACCTCTAAAACCTCAAATCTGGTGCTACAGTTTGCTCAATTTTTGCAATAACAGTTAAAATGTTTATCATTAGATGTTATGAATTGTGATGAATATTGTGCAGCAAAAGGAAAAAAAAGTAGAGTGACACAGCTTCATGGTTTTTTTTCTCATATAAAAACAACAACGGTCCACCATGTGAGACGACGGGATCAGACAGACGCCACTGAGCCGACGGTGTGAGCTCCGTCTGGAGAGACATTTTTAAGAGGATATCCCGAGTCCGTGTACAACTCAACTGTACAGTGTGTTTATTTCTGACGCCACTCTGCTTGTGTGTTAGCAGCTCACAGTCTTTAGTGTTACTCGGAGCACAGGCAGGGAGGGATGGAAGGACGCGACACAAAACGCTTACGCATTTCTCTTTTTTAATTTTGTTGTTAAAGTCTCGTATTTGGTCCAGCTCCAGTCTTGGTCCTTGAAGGAGGAAAACCACCAGGTGTTAAGAGAGAAGTTGAGATGATAAAACCAGAATTAAAACAAGAAAAGCAACTCCCCAGAATGAACTGCAATCTTGTGATAATATTATTTATATTTCTGAAAGCAATGCTAGTTTAGCAGAAGAAATGTTTTTGTTCATAAATTGCTGCTTACAACGGCATATTAATCTGAGTTTATGCTCGCCGTGGTGTCCCCAGAGGGTGCACGTTGCAACACATACTGTTCGTCAAGTACTTAGACATGATGACCGACACAATAAGATAAATTAAAAAGTAAAATAATGAATTAGAAAGACGGCAAATTTGTTTTTAAATGCTTCAAAAGCAGCAGGTCTTCCAAATCTAGTATATTTGAGTAAATATTTTGTCACCCGAATCAAACTGTTTACAGGATATGAAACCTTTCAACCTTCGTTTCATTGTAATACATTTAATACTTGACTCCTTTCTTTACAGGGATTACATAAAGGCCATAAATGTGTCCATGAATATGACATATGAGTTCACAGTTAATTACACAATTCCTCCTCGGCATTGAGGAGTTTGGTTTATGGCATTTTGCCAGTAACACTCATTGACTTCTTGCTTCTTCACAGTTGTGAATTATTGTGTTTGTATGCCCGAACGCCGTTGTGCATGCTCGTAGCTCACGCCACGGTGCCTCAGGCGAGTATATACAAAGCTTTAGGGTCATTTGTAAGTTTAAATAAAAAAAATAAAATGTAATGTGCCGGAAGAGGGGGGGAATATTCCAAGAAAAAAATCAGAATTTCCGGGATAAAATTTGTACATTTACGAGAAAAAAATAAAAAACAACAGAAAAATAGTGTTGTGTTTTTGGTGCCCGGTCACATCACCACACCAATCTTTAATAACTGTTTCTACAAAGTACTTTCTGCTTCCTATCTGGCGATCTTAACTGTATAATTAATGCTAATTTGCATCATCTCTGTCACCATAACTAATATAAACCACCTCTCAGTGTATTTAAACATCCATCTGACATCAGCTTAAACAAATAAAAACTTCAAACAACCTGTAAAAATGTGCAAAGATTTGGAAAACTCTTAAAATCATATGTATAAAATTGTTCGCAATGAACCGAACACGTTGATAGAAACATAGACGGACGCTTAGGGATGCATTGATCAGACATCTGCACAGATCTTATCAGGTTATCAGTTAATTCAGTCATGGTGTCATGTCCGAAAGTTGAGTTATAAAGATTTTAAATTTGGGGAAAAGAGCTCTGGTATCAGAGGGGTACAAGGTTGAGGTATCAGAGGAAGTATCTGTATGGACACTGTGAGTGTGTTATGCATTTGTGTCTATTAGTTGTGTAAAAGTATGCAAATGTAATAACAACGTTAGGAGATAAAAGAAGAGGACTCACCACTATGCTTTTGGCCTGCTCATCAGCAGCTTCCTGCATCAGGCTGGTCAGCTGACTGAGGTACTTCTGGTTCTCCTGCAGCAGACGAGGTGCAGCATCACTGAAAGAAAACACACACAGACAGACGCCTGTCAGCCATGTTTTCATCACATGAGACCTCCATCACATGTACAATGGTTTCAGTATGTTACCAGCTACAGAAGATAGCCACGGGGGGAGAAAACGCACTGACCTACAAACACATCATTATTATTCAACATCAAACTAGCAACAAAGTTCTGTTTTGTTTGGGTTGTAAAATACGGTCAAAGAGTTATAATGTTCATAATACATAAAGTATTCATTCAACCCTGTGGCTTTTTTATTAACAACAAAACAAACAGACATTGAATTGATGTGATTTAGGACTTTCCTTTAACGCTGATAACAGGAAAATAAGACTAAAAATGTGTCTAAACTTTAAGTACGAGAGGTGGTTTGTCTGGAGAAACCTGGAAGTTGCTTGACAAACACACGGATCCATTCATCATGTGAAGAATACAATTCTATAGATCATCTATATTTGTGTCACCCTGATTGTCTACACTGTAATTTGATTATGTTGGTTTATTCTGTATACACAACATCTATCACATGTCTGTCTGTCCAGGGAGAGGGATCCCTCCTGAGAGGTTTTATCCATTTCTTCCCCTGTTAAATGATTTTTTGAGTACTTTTTCCGTATCCAAATAAAGGTTCTAAGGACCGATCATCTGTGTGTAATAGTGGATGTTTTTTTACGTTAAATACGCCTGTATCTGGAAGGTTTGTTACACTCAAGCTTAAAACGGCTATAATCAATATCTTTATAACAACAATGACATGACTGCTTGTATGTGAAAGGTGTCGCTTGTAGTGATGAACTCACTAGGAAAATATCCATATACAATCAATACCCGCCGTCGGGGCCGGCCACTATTCAAACTTTCGGAGGATGTAGCGGACTCACATGAAACTATAAAACCTGAGGAATCCATTGGTACCAACCATGTCATACTAGCTTGTCGTGAAGGAGGATAAATAATGCTCCAAAGTTACGCAAAATTTTGGTGAGGAAAAACTGTCATGGGCATTTTCAAAGGGGTCCCTTGACCTCTGACCTCAAGATATGTGAATTAAAATGGGTTCTATGGGTACCCACGAGTCTCCCCTTTACAGACATGCCCACGTTATGATAATCACAGGCAGTTTGAGGTAAAAACTTGTGTGTTTCTGGTGTGTTCTTTATAAGTTTTCATAAAATTAGACATAAAAAAAAAAATCGCAATATATCCCCTTGCTTACAGTATCACAATATATCGCAATATATTGAATCGTTACCCCTGTATCATGATACGTATTGTATCGCCAGATTCTTGCCTACTGCCCTAGAACCCACAGAGATGTATCACTGACTCTGTAGTTCCCTTCAGCTCTACGAAGCTTTGTGGTTTTATAGCAACTTCTTTCAGTTTTGGTTCACTCTCACTGCTCTCATCAGCGTATAGAGGCAGCTGTGTTCAGCGAAAAAGCTGTAAAAACCCACTGAACACTACCTGCTCAGCAGCAAACAGGAGACCTACCCAGTTAGAGACTAGCTGGTGAACATAGTGGAGCATTTAGCAGCTAAAGAGACAGATATTTCCCTCACGAGTTGGTGGAGACCAAAAACGGAGCTAAAAGAGAGAGAATATTGGACTTTTATTCAAAAACACAAATCCAAATGAAAGTTATTGTTGCTCTGTGTGTGTTGAATGTGGAAATAGGCAGCTGTTTGCTATCTTACTTTAGATGATAAAATGTCAGTGTTGTGTTTACAGCTTGTTTCCGCTGCCCCCCAGAGGCCAAAAAAATAGTTTCTAGATGTAGAAAGCTGCCTGATACGAACATATCCACCGACTCAAAGGTTGTTTTGACTGCCTGAAGGTGCTTTCACTAAATATTGACTTGAACATTTATGCAATCAATTATTTTGTGTTCTCCGTTTAAACTGAGATTAGATCAATTTGTTTTCATACAGTTAAACATGAAAAAGGTCAAAGGGGGTTAATACTTTCTATACAGGCATTTTACAGAGCAACCATAAGTCACATGATTTGCTCTGAATGGATCGGTTACCTGTCATTTGGCCCAGGTAGGGAGGTCAGGGGATGCGGGGAGCTGACAGGTTGTGCCGACTGTGACCACTGAGAAACCTGCAGCAGGTTGGACGACTCGGGACTGGCTGCTATCGAGTTTCGTGTCGAGTTTTGAGCCTGGAGGAGACAGAGAGAGAGATAATACTGTTACATGCAGCAACAATAAACATCTTTCTCTTGCTAAAAGGAATGCAGGCAGCTCATCCTCCCACTGTTCATATTTGTGGTCATATAGAGAAGCCAAGTCTGAGGAAGCAACAGAAAACAGGAAGTACCACATCTGACTAACAGGACTGACTTCTGAGCTGCAGAGACAGACACAAGATGGACATTGTGGAACTAAAATAATTAGTTGATTGACAGAAAATGAACCAGTAACTATTTGGATGATTGAATTCAAGCAAAAACGCAATTGTGAAGATTTCCTGTTTTAAATTGGTTGGACTGTTGGTCCAACAAAACAAAGTGAAGACATCATGATGGGCTTTAAGACATTGTGATGGACATTTTTTAAAATTATTTTATGACATTGTGTGGACCAAAAGATTAATCAGTTATTAAGAGAATAATCCCCAGAGAAGCCGATAATAAAAATAATCAGTAGTTGCAGCCCGAGGACAGTGCGACATGGTTTTATTCAGTTACAGTAGATTACTCTGAATATTAGCGTTGATACTCGGGCTGTTGCGGGGGAAGGAATGTCCTCTGTGGTGATAATGATTCACTCAACAGACATGCGGTATTATCACCATTTTTACTTAATTTATCCTGATTTTAGTGCTATATAAATATGCATTATTGTTAGGCTATTATTAGGTATATTGTTGCTTTGTAAATGACAGAGATGACACAGTTTTAAAACTAATTAAATACTTGTTTATTGTTAAATGCAGAACACAGAAGGGCAATGAGGCACAGCGCTTTTTTCAGATGAGACGCTTTGGTTGCATCTGGTTGCTAAGATACGGAATATCAGCGGAAGTAAAAATGTCGCCGCAAGGTAGAGTACTTGCTCTGGATGAAGGGAAGGCTGAAGGACGTATAGGGAGAGAGGACGGACCCGCCGGTCTATGTGAGGATATGTGACATTCTTTGTGGTATTTGTCCCGCCCCTCCTCCACTGTGATTGGACGGCTTGGTAAAAAAGTGACAGTGACGAGTAAAGCTGCACAATTAATCGCATAATAATCGTGATCACAATATTGGCTTCCTACAATAAAAAAAAAATAACATGATCGATTGCGATATTGACATTTGAAATGCGTGCTCTGCTCATAATCAAATCACACGCTTCCTAAGCTGACAGCCAGCCACCAGCGGGTGATCGAGATGTTTTGACTTCACTTTTGGCGAGCTGTAATGCTGCTGCGTGTGCACCCTACAGCGGCATCCTGTGGAAAACTTTACTGAATGTTGCGGCTGCAGTCCGTAGTAGAAGAGTAATATACTGTATATATAAAGGCAAAACGAAAATGCACTGAATTCAGGTGAAGAAGAACCTCTCTTAAGTCTTATTTTGATTCAAAGATCTGTTAATAGCAGGAATGTGGCACAATATGGAAGTAAACGCAGTTCTCTGTTGATTTTAAATTTTTAAGTGCAATACAAATATTTTGTCCCTAAAATCAATGAATATTTGTGATAAATAATCGTGATCTCAATATTGATAAAAATAATTGTGATTATCATTTTGACCATAATCGCACAGCCCTAGTGACGAGCGCAGCGTTTTACCCAAAGTTGAATATTTTTTAACAACGACGACCAGAGAAAAAAACGCCGAACATGCAGCGCTCAAGAATAAACGCAGAATAAAATCTAATCAGCTCATTCATGAGTCCAAGTGGATGTAAAGAAATTCAGTCAAGGCGTTTCTGAGAGATCGTGTTCATGAAAATGGGCGTACGGACAACACGAAAACATTATGCATCTGGCCAAGGCTGTCGCCGCCGCAGAGGCATAAATGTCGTGACCACAACGGGTGTGGCAGTTGCTTGCCATTTCCTGCAGTTGATTTAGAAATATTGCAGCAGCCCTAGTTGATACACCACACATCGTTTTACGTCTGTATTATAAAAAACTAAACACCAGATCAAATAAAGAAGGCAGAGAGACTTACACAGGCGATCTTCAGTAAATGCCAGAACTCTCTTTGCCTCTTGATCTGCATCTGCATCACTGTGTTGTCAGCATCCTTGATGCTCTCCAGGGTTTTCTCAATTCGTGGAAACAAGTCAATGATCTTCTGTTTGCTGATCAGGATCTTACTGTTAGGAGGAGTCAAGACAGGGCAGACGTTAACATACAGTATTAGTATTGTGGCTCTTTGGGTGGTGTTTTCAGATTGGAGAATACATTAATAAGAGCACACCAACAAGACAAAAAGTTGTCGAAATCATAGAGATTTTTAAAGTGAATTTTATTCTCACAGGTCTGAATAAACCACTGACTGTCTCTGAGGAGTGTTGGAGTCTTACCTGAGGTGGGTGTACAGGTCTTTGAGGACCTTGTCTTGGTTCTGGACGGTCTGAATGATGGCCTTCACCATCTCAGAGCTGTCACTGCTCACATCTGGCTCAGGTACTGAGAGACAAGCATCACATTAACTACTGAACACACATTCGATTTCTATTTTGCTATTTGAGGAAAACAAGCCATTAAATTGATATCATAACATTTTCAATGCAAATAAATTTGATTAAGACATTTCTTACTTTTGCATTTCATCTTCAGTTGCTTGTAGAGCTCAATCGCCTTTTCTTCTCTGAAATGAATTAGTCACATTTAAATGTTTACAAGACTGACTTCTAAAGCTGTGCCAGTGGCCCAAATAACATATATAACTGAGAGCTAACAGTTTACTATGTGGTCTTTTAAATAGCAGATTTATGTGACATGTTTAAAATGCCGTCGGACATCCATCCTGCTTAGTCTGTTTGCCCCGTTGAAGAGACACTTCACTGCTTCTACAGCAGCACAGAGGAGCGTTTTTCCTTTAGTAAATTCCCAGGATTTGAGAAAGTAGAGTGATGTGTGTAAATTTTCCCTGAAGGCCTGTGGGATGAGCATCAACACTATTTCATATTTGTATTCAACTCCCATTAAGCTAAATGTGGTTGTTCAGGAAATTTCATATCAATCTGCTCATTATATTTTATATCGTACGGTCACTTTCTACAAAGTCTTACTGACAGACGTGTAGAATCAAAAACTTGTGACCAAAAAGGGCTCCAAGGCTGCATTCACAAAAGATCCGGCGGTGCAGCGAAAACGCCAGTCCTCCCATTCGTTTTGAACGGGGGTAGTGCATTTGGGCTGCTAAAAAAAAATGCAGCAGCCTGCAGCAAAAAAGTATAAACAGAATCAACTTTTTGGAAAAACGCAAAACCCGACATCACGCTGCGCTGGCCAGTCACGTAACCGACGATCCAAAGCTGTACAACCAAGTCTTGAGGGAACAAAAGACGTTAATCGTCGCAGTCAATGGGTCATTAAAGTGACTCTTGGTGCCTTCAAATGAAACTCGTGAGCTCGTGTTTACAACATGGGAAGTCGTGTACACGATATGCTTGGCGTTCAAGCGGTTGAGACGTGAGAATACCTGCTGCTAATCAACGGCAATGTTAACGTTACTGTCGACGTCTAGAAGCCACAGATGTCAAAAAGTTCGGCTGAAAAGTGAGTTTTTCTTAGTATTTGGACACATGATGTTACTACTGTTTTTGCAATAGACTCACATTATATTTTAGGAAACAGCAGTAGTCCCATGTGCCCAAAGGCTGGATATAGTATGACAACAAATGGCTGTATCTCAGAAACAACCAGGAGCACAATCAGGTATTTGGTATCTATGAACTCATAACAAGTTGAATATCAAAGACATGCACACGTATGTAGTGTGAAAAAAAGATTCCTATGGAAAACATTTAATAAACACAATGTTGCCGTTTTTCCTCATTTTTTAAAAATCCTGACTTTGGTTATTCATTTGTTGTACTGTTGTTTTACTGTTAGATACTTGCCTAAAGTATGTCTATATCAAATTTCAATACTTTGTTTATTTCAGAACTAATGTTGAGGCATTTTGTTGTTTTGTGGATGCTCTAGCTGTAGCCGCTGTTGTTGATGTCGAGCAGAAGTTTGAGTAAAGTCAGAATATGCACAGTTGTCGTTGGAGTTATTGAACTAACAATGTTTCCTTATCATAATAAATATAGTCTTTGTGTAAACATGGATTAATAAAGTGAAGGGAGTACAAGTGATCAATACTGTGCAGGAATACTGTGAACATTTCTTGTGTAAAAGGGGTTATTTTGACCTGATTATGGTGCTTGATAAAAAGTTAGATGGCTAAAAGATCATAATCAATTATGCTTACAAACCAACACAAGAAGAAACCTTCAGGCTTTGGCTACATCTTTAAAAATTAAACAAAACATGGGAGGAAGGCTATCGTTGATAAATATGTAGATGACATAATGTAGCGTGGCGTCTCCTCAGATCAGACCATATTAACACTCACAGCTGCTCCATCTTGTCTCCTTGGCGTCGGGCGTACGGGCTCCTCTGGAGCTCCACTATCTCCGAGTGCAGCGCCATGATCTCGTCATCCAGGTGGCTCACCTCTGCCACCTGCAGGACAAACCAGGGATCATGCCACCATGAGGATGAAACATTACAGGCCTTTTAAATGTTTTTTTTTTTTTTAACGTTTTAAATATTTCTGAAAACATGCATTACCTGAGCAAAAGCAGCAGCTCGCTCCTCGTTCTCCTGCCAGGCTTTCAGCATCTTTTCAGAGGCTTTAAACAAACACACACAGCTCATCAAAACAAACATCTCGCTCAGTGCTATTCAAATATTCCCATATGTAAATGTTCTCCATTAGAGGGTCAAGAATCAAATCAAACACTCACATATGCCATAGTGCATCTGATCGCTGTATTTTTCCAGGTCGTACTGGATGCTGCTCTTGAAGAAGTCCAGCTTGGCCTTCAGCTGCTGAGAGAAGCCAAACATGCTGTTCTTACACCTGGTCAGGTTGGTATTGTAGCGCAGGAGGCTCAACCTGGAGAGGGAGGAAGGAAGGAGACAATCAAGAATTAGAGAAAAAAGCACCATTATAGCAGAGGCTCCGGTCCAATTCCCTAGGCACAATCCTTCTGGTGTGGCTGGCAGAGTTGGGTCGATTTCTGGTCCGGTTGTTTGATTTTATGCCAACCAGCTGAACCGTTATTTGTCGTTATGACACATTCTGGCAAATTAAAAAGTAGCCGACATCAGCAACGCGTGGCGACAGCGTCACGGCACTAAACCTAGCTTGTATTGCATTAGCAATAAGCCACATGACAACGTGATTAACATAATAGTATGTTTGTTTATAAACGGACTAACGGAGCCACTAGTGTCTGACAGGCATTATGCAATTTACTGCCGAGCCGAGGCCGGTGTTATGTAGAAGTGTGTTCCCCTGTCGAATAGTGTGTCCCCTCCTGTTAAAAGGATAGCGCCCCCCCTTGGTAGGTAGGGTTAAGGATAGGGGTTAGTTCAGGTTTAGGTAGGGGAAAACACATATCGACAGCAAACTATTCATGTTGAATACACCGGCAACATGAAGGAGATGATGTTTTTTTGGGTGACGAGCCAAGACGGGTTTCTGCCAGCCCGGCGGCCCGTAATGATAGGGAGTGTGTGGTTGAGAGAGAGAAGGAGCGAGCGTGTCACTGGCGGCGTGTGTGAAGTATAACAGTAACCTTATGACTGTGAACGTAACAGTGCAGTGTGTGTGTACAGTTTATTTGTCGGTGGATAAATGCTGCAACTCCTCAAGACCCTAGCTAAGTTCCCGTGTCTTCCTTGTCACCTGCTGATTAAAGTGAAGGAGTTAGCGAAAGGTTAAGAGGTAAAAGTTAAACCCAAAGTTAGCGACAACTTCAGCCCAGGCTCACTTAAGGTGGGCTGCTAAGGTGGACCAGCTATTCTCATTTCAGTGACGAGCTGCTCCACCGCGTTCTGGTGGAGCGGCTGCTGAGTCAAGTGCGACATCTAGTGGTCAAATTTGGTACACCGGTCTGGTCTGGAGTTTGGCTTAACATCAAACCGATTTGAACATTTTTAGCCCTACTCTAATGGCTGGTTGCCCCGTCAAGCTGAATTCCACGCAGGTGTGAAGTTATGTTGGGAGCACCTGAAGCAGCTGGTGAGCTGTCAACACCCTCCCCAAGCTAACAGCAGGACTTAGCACTGACGAGGACCACAGTGTGAGGGGACATGAACATTAAAAACTAGAAAGCTTTCCCCAGGCCAGGATAGTCCATTCCATCTCATGCATGATTACATTTACAAATAAAGTACCTTACATGGATTAAAGGAACAGTGTGGAACATTTCAGAGGATCTATTGGCAGAAATGGAATATGATATTAATAACTATGTTTTCATTAGTGTATGATCCCCTGAAACTAAAGAATCAGTGTGTTTTCGTTAGCTCAGAATGAGTTCTTTATATCTACATAGGGAGAAGGTCCTCTTCAAGGAGTCCGCCACATTGCACCGCCATGTTTCTACAGTAGCCCAGGACGGAAAACCAAACACTGACTTTAGAGAGAGACTTTCACGTTTTTACGTTACCTGAAGGCCACCGTAGTTCTCCAACACGTTTGTGAAACTGCGTTAACGTGAGCTGCAGAGTGCAAAACCGTGGTACCGCCAGCCGCCGTCTGACTTCCGTTGCTCCTAAAGTAGTGTTATTATGCTAAGGATGGCCTCTGAGCGAAGTGAACGCCATTACCACGGTTTTGCACTCAGCGGCTCACGTTACCGCAGTCTTGGAAAGGGAGGAGTGAGCGGAGGGGTACTCAGTTGGTTGCAATCTGCAACCACACCACTAGATGCCACCAAATCCTACACACTGTCCCTTTAAATGGGCATTATGTAAAATAAAAAAGGGTCTACTAATTAATATACAGCTGACAAGTAAATGATTAATAAATGGACGAACATTCAACAGCAACTAAAAAAGTATAAACAGCATTAAAACAGATATTTTGTGTTGAGAAAATACAAAATGCTGATTTCTTGATTCTTTTCGTAAATTGAATATTTATGTTTTTGTGGTAAAAAATGATAACAAATTACAGAAGTCTGTCATGTGACTCACATAGCAGCCCTCTGTCCTTGGAAAAGCCTGCTGTAGTCATCCTTCAGCCCACAGATGTAGCTCACTGCTTCACCCCAAACCTTCTTCAACACCACCAGAGGCAGCTGCGTCTTGGCTTCTTGCACTGCAAAGAGTTAAAACAAGACCTATGATTGTCGCACTATGTGGTGTTAAAACAAGACTAGAGAACACAATACTGCCATTTAGTGGATAAAGTTGACTAGAGATGGTGTTCATCAGGGTAAAAAAAAATATATCATCCGTTATAGAATAGTTTTATACCTGAAAACAAGCTAAGAAGGAAACAGGAAATGGGTGCAACCTGCTGCAAACAAACCTTAAAATAGACTCACCTATAGTGTTGACTTTATCGGGCAGTTGTCTGGCACTGAGGGGACCAGAGTACTTGGTGATGCTCTTGTCAAACAAGTAGACGATGTAGCTATCCCACCCTCTCTACACAGGAGAAGAAAATCACCACTTATACAGGCAGCAAACACCTTTCCTGTCGCTTAAAACAGCATTATTGATTGATTCAAAGTCCCTGAGCGCACATACAGCGAGTGTGTGGGAACCACGATACCTGCAGACGCAGCTTTTTCTGCATCATGTTTGCTTTTCAGCACTGAGACAAGACTTTTACATGCATATTCCTGTCTTTGTAAAGGTTCCAATGGGAGATACTAACACAAAATTGCTTTGTTTTTGCTTTATTAGCAGTAGAGAAATGATAGGACATGAAGAAAGAGACTAAATAAAACAAAGGCCTGTGGCTTAGCAGTGATTTAAAACAAAATCTAAGCTGCCCGAGAGTCAACTTACCACTCCATCGAGGACACACTGCGCAGCGGGCTTCCTGGGATCCAGTGACACTCCCGTCTCCTGCAGCAGCTCCTGGTTCACCACTTCGATCTTGGTCTCGCCCTCGATGCGCTTCTGCAGACTGTGGAGACTTTCCTCCGGAGTCAGCTCGAACGAGTGGACCTGAGCTGTGGTCATGTTCAGGATGTGGACGACCTGCAGAGACACAAAGTACGAGTGATTCACTGTTCAGTAATCCATCGTTTACTGAAATGTTTGGTATACTGAAGGTCACTAAAAGAGAACTCCACTAGGATTTAGCACTTCGACTCAAGATGGACGGTTTAAAAAGGATTTCTTTTAAACTCCATTCTGTTTAAATTCGGTATTTCTGCACAGTTGCAGATGAAGATCAGGCTACACTAATATATTAGTATTATACTATTTGTAGTATTTGATTCCAGTGGTGGCTGCGTAGGATTGTTTCTGACTCGAGTGATCCAAACATTTCCACTAACTCCAGAGCGTTGTAAATTCCAAAAGTCAACATTTATAGGCAAAATTCACAACATAACACAACATAATAATCTGCTTCAATCAATATTTTGTTGGCGTTTAGCCTTTCAAAAACAACATTATCACTGCGGTCATATATATTATTACATTTATATAACCACAATATCATAAAATGTTTTTTTTTCTCATTTTTTTAAGGGTGATGGCATCATAAAATATGACCACAGACATTCAAAGCTTCATTCAAAAACTTCAATAGAAGCTTTGAATGTAAAGAAATTACTTTTAGTACAGCCCTAATATTTTATTCTATGCATTCTTCTTTTCACAATACAACATCACCTCCTCCACATGTACAGACAAGCTGGCATTAAATGTTTGGTTAGATTCCTAATCTTTTTTTTTATTCCTTCTCTGTTCAGATAGTGACCTTATTCAAAATGATGTCAGTCTTACACTATTTTATTAACGATAAAGTTCTTGTATGGCTGCTTGTGTTTAGACAACATTTGAGAACACAAAACATTGTTTTGATATCGGTATAGAAACTCAATTATCGTATCAGCACTGGTATAAATGAAATTCAAACAAAACCAACAAAGAATAATCATCAACATTTTATAAATGAAGGCTATCATTTACAATAGAAATATATAAATGCTAGTAGACCCAGATACAACTAGCTGAAAAGCACCGATGAAAGGCTGCATCTTCAGATAAAACTCACCTTCATGCTCAGTATCTGCTCCAGCACGTCAAAGCACATGGGTCTCTTGGTGTCGGAGCTGACTTTGCCTCCTCTATAACCGGGGTCCCACTTTAACATAAGCTGCAGCAGACCTTCCAATGGCTCCGACAGCGTCCTAAATAACAGCAATTAAAATATGTGTTCAAGGAGAGAAACCGGCACCAAACAGTGTCCAAATACTTGGAACACACAGCCAGGCGACTCGGGTCTATTTTCCCTTTCATTTGAGTGACTAATGGACAACAAACTTTCACTCCCACTGCAGAGGAAAACAGTGCAACACCCCGTATGAATAGTGTTTGAAGCGATATATTTTTAGCAGTCACCGGGTCCTAACCTGCTGAGATTGTTGGGGTAAGGGAGGTGTGTGGAGAATCTGACTTCTCCGTTCAGTTCCTCGACAGCCATGATGTCTTTTGGACCTTTATTCCTCACTTTGCTGGCCCTGTGGATGACAAGAGACAAGATGATGATGGATAGTTTTACATCTTAAAATGTTTTTCATTTATTTTCTATACAAAGCACAAAAGCATAATCATAGTTTGATGGACAATTAAACATTTCCACTTTGGTTAAACTTTAAAATGGACTTGTTAGTCATGGAAGATGCTGTTTTCAGTTATTTCCAGCAAACCTACTCACTGAATGCTTGTAGAACCTTGAGATCTTGTTGTTAACTTGCTTTTTCAAATGAGGAACTTCCTTTGATTGGGTTTTAGATTTTAAATAAACACAGCACAGCATTTCTCATGCAGGATTGATCTAACAAACCAGGTATAAGAGCGGCGGCCTCACGTGTGTGTTCACATATGTTGAGTTTTGTTTAAAGAGGTAAGCAAAGGGTTTTGCTTTATTTTCTGTTTGCTAAGCCAGCCAGGTAGTTGCTGTGATAAGTTGACAGGTGTTTTTGTACTTTCTGTGATTTGGCTCCACCTGCTAGCCTATCCTGCTTATTCTGCGTGTTCAGTGTGTTGCTTTTGTATCCAATTTACCTAAACAATGTTATTTGACTTTATGGAAGAAATCCTACAGGTGTGGGAATGAATATACTCTTACTCTACTGCTTTATAATGGATCCACCTATCATATTAAAAATTATTGATAGTGCAACACACCAAAAAAAAAATCACATTAATGGCTTATTATTCTCTGTCTTATTTATATTTGGGGGACAATCATCATGCTCTAAGGTTTATAACTACAGTTCCTATAATTTGGGGTATGTAAACAGGAAATATAATGTTGCCATGGAGTCAGTTAAACTAGCTGGCTGTGGGCTACAACCCTTTAAATTTTGGCCCCCATTAAAAGTATGCCGAATTAGCTATTAGCGGTTCCTGTTTGCAGTGTACCCATGTATGGACAGACAACCATCACTGGATTACTTTGAAACTGAAGAAAAATTAAAAACGTGATGATTCTTTTTTTTCTTTGATTTCTGAGCTGATTCATGGGCTGCCTCATCTCTTACTCGATTAGTTGACTAATCTGTTGTTATGGTCTTAGTCGATTAGTCGTTTTTTATGCTTTTTCATGCTGAATGACTTATTTCTAAGAAACTTATGAGCACATATTTGGCAAACACAAGATTTAAAGAGGTGCTTTTGTGTGATTCTTTGTGGAGAAACTCAGTTTTACAGATCTGTCGATTAAATCAACTAATCGATTAGTCGTCAAAGTCGTATGAATGTTAGTCGACTAAGAATTTGTTTGGTCGAGGACAGCCCTAATGAGTGATAATTATATTCCTTGGAAAGTGTAGGTCACACTGAATACAAAAAATATGTGTATTTTGTGTTCAGATTTGATTGGACTGGACTCAAAGAAGGGGTTAAATTTTGGACACAAATCGTGGAATCGGGCACTAAGGGTTTTAGAGTAATTAAATTGCCTCCATGGGTTGTGTTTCACATCCTCTGCTGCTGCTGCAACTGCTGACTGTGTTGGTGAACGGCCAAATCAGCAGACCAAACTACAACAACAAGCGTTCGGTTGTTTTCAGAACACCAACATGCACCTGTCTCTAGCACGCCACTCAGTATCTCTGCCTCAGGCCTTCCCTTTCACTCAACCTCTGCTGCAGACTGGCGAGGTGAATCAAGGTGACTTTTCTTTTGATTTATGAGACAACTAAAGTCTCAGATATGCTTTTATCTATCTGGTAAAAATAAATCACTCCTGCACAAAATTTACATGTCATAATGTTTTGCTTATCGGGTCAACTCACCACTGCACAGGTTGAAGGTTGTGCAGGAACGGACGGAAACCACAACTGCATTCAAACACCATGGTGCCAAAGCTCCAGTAGTCCACAGTAACAGTGTATGGCTTATTCTCAAACAGTTCAGGAGCCTGCAGAGGAAAAAGTGATGCAATTCAACATGATGCATTTGATTGATATCGACAACTATGCTATCTAGCATTACTACATCTGTGAAGGCAGGAAGAAAGAGTCATACAGTAGATAACATAAAGCTAGGTGCATCTGAGGATAAAGACATAATACTTGTTTGCTTACCAGGTACTGAAGTGTGCCAACGAAGGAGGTACACAGACTGCCCTGGTCCAGGTCCTTAGCATAGCCCAAGTCAATGATTTTGTGAACCAGCTGCAGAAGAAGAATACGTACATGTAAGACATGTTTCTTTAACAGATGTAAAGTCAAACAGAACAAAACCATAAAGTGTCAGTTTACCTTTCCGTTGATATCTTGCAGCACTATGTTTTCAGGTTTAAGGTCTCTGTGTATGATCTTGTTTTCGTGCAGATACTGGATACCAGATCCTGGAGCAGAGAACAAATGTTTTAACTGAATGATGAGGCTCTATAAAAAGACACGTCTGAATGAACAAGCTGCTCATAGAGAAATAGAGAAACATGGGACATACCAACATCATTGAGTAATGAAAGCACTTCACTCTCTTTCAATCCGCAGCAGTTTTCAGGTTTGCTCAGCATCTGTAACCCACACAAAGGTAATTCTATCACATCTGCAGTAAATCAGCCTCATACAACATGCTATGATTGTGTGTATCTTGTATGACATACAGTACAGTATGTGATGCAACTTTAACAATTTGCAAATTTCCCCACTGCGGGACTAATAAAGGAATATGTTATCTTAACCTTTGCACGTCTGCACTGTGATGAGTATTTAAGACTACAGCTACACTAAGTATGTCCACACTGAAACGCCCTAAACATTAAGAAAAAATGTACATCTCTTCTTCTCCTTCCTTTTTCTGCAGGTAAACTACAAAACTGTGCATCACAGCCAACATCTGGAAAGGAGAGAGACATAGCCTTGTTACTCTGCTGATTAAACTTCTATTCTGTCTCCTCATGCTCTCTTGTACTTTGTTTTAATACAGCCAAACTCACAATTTAGTCGTTCTAATTTACATATTTTTCTGTCTCTGTTGTCAGACAACTAAACAAGCATTAAATTTGATTGAAACGTATAATGCTACCTGGAGCCTCCCCCTAAAAGTCGAGTTTTGCTGCATCATTGCGCACAGAGCAATACAGGAGCAACAGCATGGCAACTTTACAACAGATTCTTATCTCAAAATGAGTGAACCACAAAACTAACTGTGATGGAAGTAGAAATGGGTGACGGAAACGGACAGTGTGACTCATGTCTGCTCCTGTGTTGACTGTCAGGGAAGTCAGTTAAACTAATATTTGGACCTCAAACCCTCAAGGGAGTTTGAGGTCACGCTCCCCCAGAAGAACATTTTGTACATTTTAAAGTTAAATGCATCAATCTGGTGCACTTTGAAAGAGCAAAATTAAGAGGTTAGATCTATGAAGAGTCTTTTGGTCGGATCTTGTGCTCTTGTAAACAATGTTGTGCTGTACTTAAGTACAATTTTGAGATACTTTACTTCAAATATTCCCATTTTATGTAACTTTATAGCCCACTTCTACTCTAATACGCTACATCTCAGAGGGAAATACTGTACTTTTAACTTTAATACATTTATTTGACAATATTAGTTAGCCTACTGGCTATGTGCACATTCAGATTCAGATTTAATAATAAATATAAATTCAGCCGAAAACAGACGGCTATTTTCTTCCTCTTTGGCAGTTTTGGCAGCGTCTTTCCCGGTTCACTGTGCTTGTTTACGATACAACGCCACCATTTTGGCGTAACGCTGCAATTGCAGTTACAAATGACAGAAATCCACCAAGTGCAACGCTTGTTAAAATATAGTGTTTTCCATGAAGACACCCATCAGAGTTTTGTCGATAGCTGGAGGCGGGAAGAAATTTGACGGAGGCGGCGGCGGCCTCGTAATTCTCTATGCAGGAAAAACCTGGTAGTGTGAACTATGCATTAGTGTGAATGGAAAGCCAAAAAGAGGGGGAAAATGCATTGTCAAATTCAGCTGGCTTAATGTGGATGGATTCTGCGCTTCCTTTCCAGGAGTCCCTTACCTTCCTCAGGTCTCCCCTGGAGCAGTACTCCATGGCCAACAGTGGAAGATCATTTAAGGCTATGTGCCCCATTTCCTGCGGGACCTCTCGGGCTGTCACGACGTTGATGTGATTCAACCTGAGTGAGACGGAGGAGGAGTTAATACTACATTACTATTTAATGATGCCCAGACGTATTGTGCACAGTCATCCACTGAATATCTGAAGGTTCCTTTAGATAATTATAATAACTGTGAATAAGTATTGTCATTATGATACCAGGACGTGACAATTATTGTGCTAATGAACTGTTCCTCGTAGGAGAAAATTATATAAAATTAAGACAAACTTTTTCATGATCTGGATTTCTCTGCTCCATCTGTCCTTATTCCTTGGTGTGAGCTCCAGACGGCACATTTTCACAGCTAGTTTTTCATTTGTATCCTACAAAACAGACAAACAGAAATTCTATTATTATTTCATCGGTGCATAAAAGCGTACCCAAAAATAGCAGTTTGTGTGTAGCTATTCCCCATAGGTCTTCATGAAATGTCACAACAAATAGACTACTTTATTAACCCTCTGAGACCCGCGGGATCACAGGCGACCCCGACCGACTTTACCTTCTTTCAAAGGCTGTAGCAGGTTCAGTTTTAGAGCTAGAGTAAAGTTACAGATATCACATGAAACTAGTACTACAAATCCATTGGTACCAACCATGTCATATCTATAACAACTTGACACACAGTGCTGAGCTGCATCTCAAATTAATCTTCAGGTTCTCAGCTTTCAGATGATGTACACCACTTCTATGTGACATCTACTGCTGACCTGCTATCTCCCCCTAAACACCACCTGGACCCCCCTGAAAAATACAAAAATGGGTCTATTGTAGGGATGTCACAAGAACCGATACTTCGGTACCAAGTCGATGACAAAATTCTAAAAACGTGACGGTATTCTTTTTCTACGGTACCGTACGATGCCTGCAGGGTCCGAAATTAACACCCGCCAAGCGCCAAATGCGGCTGCTTCTATCCTCTGCTCTCTATCGGAGTTTGACACAAACACACACAACAGCGCCATGCAGCAGCGAGATCCAGAGATGCAG
Organism: Adelosebastes latens; assembly: GCA_916700685.1. NCBI lineage: Eukaryota > Metazoa > Chordata > Actinopteri > Perciformes > Sebastidae > Adelosebastes > Adelosebastes latens. The sequence continues at coordinate 41,548 of CAKAKR010064255.1, forward strand.
AGATCCTTTATGTTCAAGAAGATGATTTACTCCTGGGGGAAAAACTGAACTGAACTGAACAAACTGAATTTCTATCTTTTGTTGTTTATTGCTTAATCTCTGAAAAGTTTTTGTTTTTTGTTTTTATTGAACTCTGGACTCTATATTTCCAGTGAATGTTATTGGGACTTGCATTTGATTATCTTACACTTAACTCCCCAGATCCACTTTGTTTGAACCAATCCAACAGCATCCGATCAAGTTTCATGAGAAAACCATGAAGAAGAACTAACGTTACGTCACTGAGCATCAGTTGGATCCAGTTACTCTGCTGTTAAAATTACGTTACATTTGATGAAGAGCGCATATGGCCTGTTTAGGACTCGAGACCTGAGTTGGGACTTGAGTCACAGACTTGAGACTTACTTGTGACTTGCAAAACAATGACTTGATCCCACCTCTGGTAGCCTATACCCAGAGAAATGTCACCATGTCAGTGAATTTAAACTACTGCTTGCAATCTGAGAATATACACTCACCGGCCACTTTATTAGGCACACCTGTTCAATTGCTTGTTAACACAAATAGCTAATCAGCCAATCACATGGCAGCAACTCAATGCATTTAGGCATCTAGACGTGGTGAAGACGACTTGCTGAAGTTCAAACCGAGCATCAGAATGGGGAAGAAAGGGGATTTAAGTGACTTTGAACGTGGCATGGTTGTTGGTGCCAGACGGGCTGGTCTGAGTATTTAAAAATCTTCTGATCTACTGGGATTTTCACGCACAACCATCTCTAGGTTTACTGAGAATGGTCAGAACAAGAGAAAATATCCAGTGAGCGGCAGTTGTGTGGACGGAAATGCCTTGTTGATGTCAGAGGTCAGAGGAGAATGGGCAGAGTAGTTCGAGATGATAGAAAGGCAACAGTAACTCAAATAACCACTCGTTACAACCAAGGTATGCAGAATACCATCTCTGAACGCACAACACGTCGAACCTTGAAG
>CAKAKR010064256.1:0-18590 GCA_916700685.1 Adelosebastes latens
TTTACTCATGCCACAGCATATGATGGGTGGTTTCTATCCATTGCACCTTACAATAACAAGAGTGACTACACTTGGGTAGATGGGGAGCTGATATCCTTAGCTTGTTAAGACCATCTCTAAGCGACATGTGTGTGGCAAGCGTTGAATTACGACAGCATCACCTTTTTACACTCTTGAGAGGTTTTTTTTTTCTGGCTGGTCCGACCGCGTTCCAATCCGAATGCACTCTGCGTGCATTTACTCCTGCATGGAAATACTTTTTCCTTATCCAGAGATACATATTGTGTTTTAATGCCAGATGTACATGTGATAACACATATAGATAGCAAGAACCACTGGCCTTGATTATTGGATTAGTAAAGATGCATTAGGATGGTTCAGTTTTTTAAAAAGTCAATTTTAAAAGTTTTTGAAAAGGTTCTCCAGGCCTCATTGTAGTTACGATGAGGTTTATTTGTGAAGATGATAATTTTTTATTTAAATTTGGTTCACAACAGGTTCAAAAGTGTTATTATTTAATGTAAAAGAAAATGGTACACAATGAGAGTACTTGAGACTTGAAAAGAAGAAGAAAAATCTTTGCAAATTGTTTGGATCACAAATTCCTGGGACTATAATAAATTTCACTCATGCATTCAGAGGCTTAATTCTAAATAATGGTGGTTTAGCATTGAGCTTTTAAAAGAAAAGCCAGAGACAGTGTGGGTTTGAAGGGATGGTTGCTTGTATAGCGCCTACATGTTGCTGAAGTGTTGCTTCTGGTGTGAATTCTGAGTTAGAGCCATTCTCTTCCTGCTAAATGTCACAGCAAATCAAAGCCCCCAACCCTAGCAGCAGTCACGCCATGCTAAATAGGCCCTAAGATCTTTGAACTGTTGAGACTGTTGTTGCTTTGTGGATGGAGCACACTTTTGATTGGCACATAATCTCTCCTCAGAAGCCATATCTGCATTAATGTCTCCATCTCTAACATGAACATAACGGCAATTACCCCCAATGTACAGCCAACCCACACACGCAAACACATACAGACAATTGTGCACTCTCTATTATTCTCTTGCAATGAAAATGCACTGCCTGTGATTTTTACCATTATCTTTCAAAAGTACTGGAAAACATTTGTTACAAGTTCAGATATTATGGGAAGAGAAATCATTCCCTATTGCAAGAAGCTGTCAAATTTGTGTCATCCTTTTCATTATTCCTTTTCAATTGCTAAATTATCCTGATAGTTATAAAGCTTAGTATAACCGGTTAAGGAGCTATCCTTTTTAATGATATAACTAATACGGTAAGGTTCTCTTTGTCCTGCGTCTGCTCATGTCAGTGAGGATACTCAGGTGTACAGGTGCTATTTGTCTCTTTCTGCTCTAGGTGCCATAATGCCCCAGCGCTGTTCTAGCATTTTACATGCAGGTAAATTAAGTGGTAAACACAAATTGTAAAAACAACATGAATGGAAATCCAATAAGGCCCAGGGTAATTGAAAGGCTGCAACTCGAATGCTGTTTTTAATCCGGTCATTATTTTCAGCAATCCGGCTCGCTCTCGATGGTGCAATTTCTTCTCTCTCCAAAAAACACTCTTGTTTACGTCTTTTTTGCATCAAGGCGTCAACGAATTACGATGCATAGCAGGATCATGATGGATTTCTTGTGAAAATAGTTTAAACAATATGCTCAGTCTCATTATGTGAACTGTCATTCATTGACTTGTGGTTATTGTGTAATACTCAAGCTTCCTTTGTTATCTCTGACTGAGTGGTGCAAAGTTCTCCAAAGTTCTAATGATCTTAATGGCACCGTGAAACGGTCTGAAATTTTAAAGCAGGAGTGAATGTAGATGCTCAAGTATCATATACTGTAGAAAGGTAAGGAGATGTTATCTGCATAAAATGCCTTCGTTCATTTAAAGTACTAGTCAATGATGATGATTTATATCTTATCAAGATGGTTTACCCTTAGTTAATGTGAGCGGCTAATCAAAGGCCATCTAGATAGCTGGAAAGTGCATGTGCCATTTGGGGGACACTTTATCCAAAGAAGCGCACAGCAAGAGGAGTGCCACTCCAGTGTGGTGACCTGTGGGGAGTTGAGCCACTAACTCTTTGTAAGTAATCACTAAGCTGCACACAAGACTAGTTACTTACATTTGAAACCAAGCATATCTGAGCCAGTACTGTAAATATGTGTCACACTCACATTTTCACTGCAAAATAAATCTTTAGAAAGCTGTTCAACTCTTAAGATTTTTTTTTGTGTGTGTGTATTTTTTATTATATTGCAGAAACGTGGATGTTTCAAGACTTTATACTTTATCTGTGAATGCCATATTCCCTGTGCTATTCTACATATTGACAAGACAGTTCACAATGTGTAAGGAAGCAAGGAAGGAAAAAAGAGTAGAAGAAAGAAAAGAAGACACTGATCACAGTTGAAACAGGTCATCCTTTCTTCATTTAGCATTTTTATTTAACAATATAACCATTCATGTTTTATTTTTACAGATAAAACATTTTTTGTTCATTGTAAAGCTATGAGACATGTTTTATTGCAGACAGTGTATACAAAATACAACACAATAACTTTTGAAAAAGTTCACTGTTACGCTGCATTCACGCCAAATCAGGCGTTGCAGCGAATAGCATAGGGTTGTGCGGCGGTATCGGAGTGTCACGCATTAATGGCCCATTCAACGGCAAGCGTTTCTCCAAAAGTTGATTCTGTTTCAACATTTTGTCGCTGCGTCTAAGTATATAAAGCGAGAAATCTCTGTCTGTCTGCCTGCCCGTCTTTGTGTATGTCCTTCACATATCTCGAGATCCGTTCGTCCGATCTACTTCATACTTGGTGGGTGTATTGCTGAGAACAAAGGAAAGGAAGTTCAGTGTTGGTGCGTTGGTGCAATATGGACACGCAACATGTTCATGTTCGAGAGGGGGCTGCACTAGTTCAAATAATGGGTTGAACTGGCGTTTTCGCCGCAACGACTGATTTGGTGTGAACGCAGCCTTAAGCAGAATATTTGAGTGCACATTCAGTGGACAGCCACTAGCAGGTACAGTATATACAGTATAACATTGGACTGGAATAGCAACCTGGCTCTCCTTTGACACAATAAATCCTACTGTAGTGCATTATCTTTATCCCTAATCTGAGTCAAAGCTGTATTACGTAGACTGAGCAACACTTCTACAATCACCAATCAATGAACGTCCTTGCCCGACTTCTCTTCAAGCCAGTGGCTCTTGATTGCCGGTGCTCAGCCCGAGGTGACAGACCACTACTCCTCCTCTAATTAAACCACTCATCCAGCTACTCTGACTGGTTCCCACACACAGATGAACATATTACAGTAAAGGAAGGGAAAAACGAGTTAGCGAGACGTGAGGTCAACTGAGCAGGGCGAGGTTGGAGAACAAGAGGAAAAGGTGATTGATGGAATGGAAGTAGGTGATGGGAGCAGAGAGATGCTGTGAGATAATCAAAGACAAGGTGCAGTCTCTTGTTTTGAAAGCAGAGTGGGTGGACCACTTCCCTTATCTTTATTTGGACAGAAGGGCAGCTGAGAGGGGCACAGACTCGAGCAAACACCAGAGGAAATGTTCAGGGCATACGGTCCAAGCATAGGTGTCATTTTATCAGGAAACAGGGAGACATCTCAGCCCCAGTAATTTCATACTTGTCCCCCTTCAACACTATATCAACAAGCCCTCCTCAAAAGCATGAGTAACTGTGAATTCACTCAGCTACTGTATTTAGATATCTGACTTGTTTGAGTTGGCTAAAATTACACCTACATTCCCCTTCAGTTGAGGTCAGCTGTTACCCATTATGCACTGTAACTTAGATGGGTAACCTGCTAGTCTTTAGCCATACAGCAAATACCAATATCAGGGCGTTGATTTTATTAATTCATTTTTTAAGTAATAATTTATTGGGAGTAACAACAGGTGTACAGAAACATACAAATAGAGAACAAATGTAAACAACTGTCCCTCCATATTTTGATATTTTCGCCCACCCCAAAGCCCCCTCCCACCCAACCCTCACCCATTGCCAATGCAAAACGGATAAAGAACAAAAAACAAAGTTAAATTAAATTAAAAAATAAATAAATAAATAATAATAATAATAGTAATAATAATAATAATAATAATAATAATAATAACAATATTAAAAAATTAAAATAAAATAAATAATAAATAATAAAGTGCAATTTGACAGTAATGATAATTATTGGACTACAGATAAAATAGGCTGATAAATTTGACCATGTACAAATGGACAATTTAACTGTTAGTGGTCAATTCTGTTTACATAAATCAAACTTTATGATGTCTTACAATTTAGCTGATGGAGAGAAATACATTTCATATGCCATAAGTCCATTAGTCTGCCCAAATACACTACGTCCGAATAAAATTAAAACATATACTACAAAAAATTAAAAAATACAAGCGGTCTTAATCATACGGAAGCACGGTCAGTCGGTCAACATCAGATACGAGGGGCTGCCAGGTATAATAAGATTTCTGGGCTGAACCGCGAATGGCAAGTTTAATTTTATATCATATCCTCCATCAGGGATGATGACGAAGGGGATGCAGAGGACTTTCAAAGGAGTAATATCCTTCTGCGAGCAAGAAGATAAGTGAAAGCAATGATGTATAGCTGCGCTGATGTGCAATGTTCAACTGACTCGGGAACTCCAAATATAGCTATCCCTACACCAGGTTGACTTTGGAGATTATTTTTAAAAAAGGAGCACCAGAAATGTATAAATTTAGAGCATGACCAGAACATGTGTGTTAGGTCAGCTGGGGATTGATTTTATTTTATACATTGTTTTTTACATTTTTCCTGCTTAGATAACATTAGATCTATTACATTTAACCAAGCAGAGTAGGGTTGGACAACTGCAGGAACACATGGTGCACACCTGGAGAGTACGTGATAGCCCTTTACTACGCTTTTGAGATTGACAAGTTAATTGACTCGAGGCACGATACAAATTAAATAATTCTGCTCCTCTCACTCTGAGATTAACTGCGAAAGATTTGTATTAGAAACCAACGGATTTCATTGCTATAGCCTTTTTCATTGTTAATGCTGTAACCCTGAAAGGGGCTACTGCAGCTGAGACTCACTGGCTTCTATTAATACTTTGTAGTATAGCTGGCTTTTTTCATTACTGGGGTTTCTTTCTGATTCATCCACCTTGAAGGCACGGCAAGGTTGCAACAGACGTTTTACCCCGAGAATATTACGTTAACTGTTTTATTGATTGGTCTTACTGATGTAAATTGAATTTATGGAAATGTAGCCATTTACGTTACAGTAATGTCACCTCTGTAAATGCCACCAGTGAAGGAAAATTGTAACAAAATCTGCATTTGCAAAATATATAACTTTCTTTCTTATTCCGGTACACACTCATTGACTCAAGAAAAGATAATCTATATTACATATACTACATGCCACACAGCAAATACACACATTTACACAGCGAAAGTCAGCTAGACATAAATATTAATATGTTAGAATCTACAACATTATGACAACAAGCTCACTTATACAATCCTAAATTCAACCCTGTTGACTTTTTGCTCGCGGTGCCTGATGCCCCCTAACTGAAGTGAGTACACATTATCAAAGGAGCGTCCAATTATCTGAAGTAAAGGCAAAGACAGGCAAAGGACAATCAAATTATCAGTGCAGGGGACTTAAATGCTTTAGTTGGGCTTAAAGGTCACACATGGTCCTGTCTAGCTCAGTGGGTAGAGAGTGGCTCCGACACATCCAAGGTTAGAAGTCTGATCCCCGCTGGGGCCACAAATGATGAAATTGTTGGCTCTTGTGGGGTGCTTTCCAGTTCTTCATTTATGCATCCTCGTCTCTTTGTTGCACCAGCCCATGACGCGGGAATCAGTTGAGGTCTGCCACGCGTATTTTGTCATATCTTTTTTTAACATTTAGGGGGTTTTCTTTCTTTTTGATGTTTTGAAAAGACAGACAGAATGGAAACAAGTGGCTGTGTAGACTCATCAAGTTGAGGTGCTGATGTACAGTGTGACTTGTATTTGCATTTGGCACAACCATCATGTGTATGTAGATGTTCATATTGTGATTAAAGCTTCAGTAGGCAGAATATTTTCTTTCAGCATATTGTAATTCAAGTGCTCTGAGAGATAACTAGACTTCTGCACCTCCTCATGGCTGTTTTTAGGCTTTCAAACATCAGGAGATTTGGCCAATCACAGGTCATTTCAGAGAGAGAGCGTTCCTATTGAGCGTTCCTATTGGCTGTGCTCCGGCTGGTGGGCAGTGCTTGGTATTTCCTCAACTGTTCTCAACATGGCTGCGGGGTCACAGACTTTCTCATTTTAAAGCTAAACAGTACACTACAAGATGTTTCTGAAAACAGTTGTGGCAAGAAATAGGCATTACAGTAAGCGAATGTTGATTCATATTTGATCAGCGCTGCCTAGTTTGACCGTTTGATCGGAGTTCGCGAGTGATTGACAGCTGCTCAGAGACAGCAGTCTTCAGCTCGGCTCTGATTGGTTGTTTTCCTCTGGTCTGTGAAATCTTGCAGATGCCAGATCCGGAGGACACAGAGGCACATGATTTTTTTCAGATTACCTGTCTCATGCACTATTGTCAGGATGTAGTGTCCATTTTATAAAAATAACTTTTTTTAATCATATTTGCTCCATGTCTACCCACTGCAGCTTTAAGGTTAACAATAGTAACACATATAATGTGCTTGGGAATTATTAAACCAACATGCCTTTAAGAGGAATCCATCCATTAAAGGAAAAGTGTGTAACATTTCGGGGGATCTATTTGCAGAAATTGAATATAATAACCGTTGTGTTTTCATTAGCTTAGAATGACCCCTTCAGATCTACATAGGGAGTGGGTCTTCTTCACGGAGTCCGCCATGTTGCTTTGCCATGTTTCTATAGTAGCACAGAACGAATAAACCAATCTCTGGCTCTAGTAAGAGCCGTAGTTCTCCGACAAGCTTGTGAAACTGCGGCAACGTGAATTGCAGAGTGCAAAACTGTGGTACCGCCAGCCACCATCTGACTTCCGTTGCTCCTAAAGTAGTGTTATTATAGTACGGATGGCCTCTGAGCGAGGCGAACGGCGTTACCACGGTTTTGCACTCACGTTACCGCAGTCTTGGAAAGGGGGGAGTGATCAGAGGGGTACTCAGTTGGTTGCAATCTGCAACCACACCACTAGATGCCGCCAGATCCTACACACTGTACTTTTAACGTTATCATTGGTGGCCTCATTTGAGCATGCCAATGGTTTGTTTTATCTTAATGAATACAGTTTGTAATATTAGTTTGCTGTGCGTATGTGGGACACTACACAGCTCCATTCTGAAGGATACCTCATATCTTGTTTACACCAATCAATGAATATAACAGTTAAGATGTATGTAGGGGGTATGTATGTATGGGGGTCCTCTGGGTGCTGCAATTGAAAAAACAAGCAGATCCACTGACTTGAGGACTCACATGTAAATGTGTTTGTGAATGTGTTCTCCCTGTGATGTATTGGCAAGTCAATGACCTGTCCTGTTTATCCGTCCTCTGTTTATATCCCCCACCCCATAGCATGAATACAGATAAGTGGGAATTTATAATACAAACTGCATGGATGGACGGATGCGTCTGAGAGATGACAGTAATGTGTTGAATACTGTGTTTTCCAGCGTCCACCAACACGGTGCCACTTGAGGATAAGTGCCCCCCCCCCTCCTTTAAGGAACATGCTCATGCAGTATGAGGAGAATCATGAATGGCCGAGCTCCATTCCAGCTTGTCCCTGCGAGAGCATCGTGCACCACTATATAGAGTAGAGGAAAGCAGCAGTCCTGCCACTTTAAAGATTTGATTAAGTAAAACCTGCAGCTGAAGTTGATTGATTAAACGCCCTGGCAGTCTTTTTTTCTTTCAGCAAGCAGCCAGCAGCAAAGTCTGGGATGCAGAAAATACCTTCTAGCTTGCTCATTCATTGTGAGGAATTTAAATGCATTTTGAAGATACTTTAAATATTCCAGTTAAAAATAGGCTGTTAGTCACTGTCACTGTTTTTCTTGATTCATATTTTGTAAAAAAAAATATATATATATATATCACAGCAACTTTAAACATTTTGTGCAGTGGAACAATTCATCCATAGTCCCATTTACAACAATTGCATTTCCTAAATGATTCCCACTCAAAACAAACAAGACCAAATGAGTTGTTGAAGCCCCTCTTTTATTTGCAGTGTAGCATACACAATGAACCTCACCTATAACTCTGATAAGGGGATGGTGAGGCTTTATCTTTAAGATGAGCCGGCTGCACCGTGGAGGTGGGAGGCTGCCTCGTGCTCATTGGTCCGTTTCATCCTACCTTACCTCCCCTCTTATCCCGGGTAAAGGCAGGCTGACGATGCTACTGGACGATACCTTCAGTGAGGCGTGGGGGGAACGGCATGACTTCATCACGTCAAGTGGAGCACTGCAAAAAAAACACATCCTCAAAAGCAAGTTGTTGTACAGCTTTGTGCATACCTTAATTTTAAACATATGAAAAAAAAAGTGTTTCAACTGCTCAAAAAAAAACCATGTCAGATTATTCTGATAATAGAATAGAATAGAGACTTTATTGTCATTGTCATGGAAAACAACGAAAAACTGTTTAGCAGCTCTTGGCAGTAAAAGCAAACATTAAAAGCAAACATAAAAAACATTCAAATCAAAATATAGACAAATAAATGGATCATAAAGTGCAGGTGCCATGATTACATATTATATTGTACAGCTTTGTGTTGCAAGCTTCACACCTTAATTTAAACATATGTTGCTTTATAGACTGTTGTAATTGCAAACAGTGGATTGCATATATGAAAACAGCCTTGAAAAAAATAAAGTATAAAAAAAAATATTTAAACGTGAAAAGAAAAGTGTTTCAACTGCTAAAAAAAAACACACATGTCAGATTATTCTGATCATATATCACATTGTTCATTTTTAATTCTAGGAAATAAGATGTTTGCATCCCATTGAGTTAATATCTCTCCAAATCAGGATTTAAATATCCAGTGCTATAGATTCAATGGATATTTTAAGTGCATATAAAACAAGGTGCCATAAAGAAAGATTGGGATGATGAGATGAGTGGTGGGGGGGGTGGGAGAAGATGGAGATGGAGAGAGGAGCCGTGAGTTGAGGGGTGGCTGGAGGAGAGGGAGGGCCGGACGCATGACATCATTCCCTCAGCTTCCCTGCGCGGACAGAGCTCTGGTTTCTCCAAAGTGCGCACGGCGGATGCTGCTGCTGCTGCTGAGGGAGCGACTCCTCCTGCCTCCTGTACCCAGACAGACGCGTCCTGAGCAAAACCTGCGCTCCTTGAGGGTGGTGGATATTATTAAAAACCTATTCTTTATTAACCCGGCAAGAGGAAAACCCCAAGAACCGCTCTTCCTCCTCACTACTGGACCTGCCGAAAGGGACGCACACATTTCACAGAAAAAAAAAACGGGGATTTATTGCCTGCTTGTTTGAAACCATGAAGATGTGAGGGTTTATTTATAAGCTGAGAAGAAAGAAAGAAAGAAAGAAGGAGAGGAACTCCGAGGCTGAGACACAAAAAGGTAGGCACACTTCCACTCTCGCTTTTTTTTTTTTTTCACAGCTACTTTTGTCAGCACAGGTATATGTTTTTATTGTATACAAGAGCTGGGAATTTGAATCACGGTTGAACAAACAAAAAAAAAGGCATGTGGGGTATTTGGTGTGCGTTATTTAACACCCACAGCTCAGAGACGCATGAGGCAAGTGCCCAAAGAGGAGCATCATCTCAGAATACTGCAAAGAGGCTGCTACGGAGCTTTGCGATGGATGGAGAGGAGAGAGAGATGCTCGATAGTCCCGGACTCAGCGGGAGATCTGACTCTGCCACCGCAAAGCTGCTGCTGCTGTTGGTTGGTGAGCAGAGCGTCTCTGCTGCCGCTTGAGCACGAAGCATATATCCATCATTCATTGTGAACGACGGCTTCCCTTCCATTCCCCCACTGAGAGTTCATTACAATTTGATTTGAATCTCCCCCAAATAAAAGAAACCTGATAGATGGTTCATCAGCAGCAGAGAGGAGAGAAGAGAAGATTCTCAAGAATGTCTCTTATACACCACTTGTATGCGCTGGATCTGGATGGTTTTGGAGCATAACGCATATTTGTGAATCATCTTCTTTTTTTTTTCGGGCGGAGGTGTGTGTGTGTGTGTGTGGGGGGGGGGGGGTGGGTGCTCCATCTCCAACTAACAAGTGCATCTCCAGCTTCATTATCCAAGTCAGCCGTGAGAAGCTTTTTGCATTAGAATGCACTGGTATTCATGAACAACGCCAGTGGATCAGGAGACATCCAGTTCTTGTATGGGCATCAATCGGAAATGCAATTTTCGATATTTCACTTCTCTCCCTCCCTCCTTCCTTCCCTCTCTCTCCATCTGTGTGTGTGTGTGTGTGGACCGGTTGTTTGATGTGATGTCAAAGCCTATATAAGGTCCAGCCTGCATGTTGGACTTTTTGAGAGTATAGGACTGTAGTTTTTTGGTCTATATACACCCTCTTGGACCGGATTTGCCTTTTGCGCATCACGTTGTCAATGGCTTGTAAAAAAAAAAAAAGGAGTTGGGCTTATTTCGAGGTGCGCAACTCGAGCTTTTTTTTCCCATGAATCCACAGCCTCCACTGAGGTGGAGTCAGTCAGCACGGCAATGACACTGACTTTTTCTTCTTGAAGTGCTGCTGCTGCATGCTCTTGTTGAATGCTGGATGCTGGATAGACACTCCGACTTGAATGACTGCTGCATGCGTGTATATTTGTAAAAATCTTTCATGTTAAATGAGGAATAAAAAAAAAACTAGCTCAAGAATATCTAAAACTTTCAAATTGGTCATATCATTTTTAAAACAGCTCTGCTTTTGCTGTCTTTATTTCCCCCCTTTTTATGATGGTTATTCCGAAATTACGCACAGATCTACTGCCACATAATGAGGCTCCATTAGACTGGAAATGATACAACATAATGATACAGATTTAAAAAGATGTGGATGAGCAATATGTGTGACCTTTATTTCTAAGAAAACCAGTCTTTTTTCTCATTATATTAAAGCATTAGAGAAGATTTCTAGGTGTTGAAACGTTTGCCACACACAGAACAATCTATTTTTTTTTTCGCCCTGAAGTTGTGCAATTTTCCATCTTTGTTCCGTCTCCTGTTTCGATCACAACGAGCGCATCCCGCGTCTGCAAAGCTCATAAAAGCCAGGGAAGAAAGAACAATATCTCGCCAGCGCCCGGGTTGTTAAAAGAAAATGGCTTTATTCATTTTTCTTTGTACCCGTGGTAACTTAGTTATAGCTTTTTTATGGTGCCTGGGAATGGCTTACAGGCTCGCAGTGCAATGTAATGTAATCAAATTTATGATGTTGCTGTGTATTACAATTCCCTGTTATGCTCTGTCACATGAGAAAATTTGGAGTGACCCCCCCCCCTTCACCCTCCTCAACACACACACACACACACACACACACACACAGCAGAAGGAGCATGCAAGGCAGGTTAACATCCAACCAGTGGATTTGTATGAGAGGGAGCACACACACACACTCCTCGCTTGCACCCAACCTCTCTGGAAATAGTCCAGTCCTTTCTAAATTATATTCAGACTTATGCTACTGCAGATTTATTCTGGCAACCAATCATATGCTTCTTGCCTTTTCCATATTTCATGCACTTTAAAAAAAAAAAATAACAGTAGAAAGTTTGGCCTCATGCGAGCAAGACATTAAAATATGTGGAGCTGAACCACAGTGATGAAACAAATGATGTAATGCATGAGTTGGTGTATGCAGACAGACACACAGAGATTTTCACTCTCTCTGCTCGCCTTTGTGATGTCACATCTTTTCATGCATGACATCACCCGTGGGATTTTTAGGCTACTATTTGTAAGACGTTAATATTTCAGTTGAAATTCTAATTCTCATCCCTTGCTCCAGCATGTGTTTTCAATGCTCCAGTCCTCCTCTTGATATTGAGATGTGGTGCCATCCAATGATCACTATACGACAGGAGGGAGTCACTCACTCGCTGCTGTCTTAACAGACAGGCCTGTGGAAGGACAGCTATTACTGCAGTCCTTCCGTCAGACTTAATGGGCTGGACACGTTTTATGAAGCGTCTCCTCGCTCGGCGTTTGCTTGTGGAGCAGTCAAATAGCCATGTTGGACATGCATAGAGGCCACACACACTCTAAAAAGTAGTGTTTCATCATTGGTTCTTCTAAGATTTTACAGCAGCAGTGGGTAGAAATGGAGCAATTATGATTAAAACAATCACTATATCCTGACAGTAGTGCATGAGACAGGTAATCTGAAAAAAAATTGTGTGCCTCTGTGTCCTCCGGTGCTCTAAATGGCATCTGCAAGATTTCACAGACCGGAGAAAAACAACCAATCAGAGCCGAGCTGGAGCCTGTCGTCTCTGACCAGCTGTCAATCACTCGCGATCTCCAATCAAACTAGGCAGCGCTGATCAAATATGAATTAATATTCTGTTACTGTAAAGCCTATTTCGTGCATACAATGTTTTCAGAAACATCTTGTAGTGTACTGTTTAGCTGTAAAATTAGAAAGTTTGCTCTGGCTGGTGGGCGGTGCTTCGTATTTCCTCAACTGATCTCAACATCTCATATTACAGCTAAACAGTACATACAGACTACAAGATGTTTCTGAAAACATTTTATGCGAGATGTTTCATATTTGATCAGCGCTGCCTAGTTTGACCATTTGATCAGAGTTCGCAAGTGATTGACAGCTGCCTCCGTTGAATGAATAGCCAATAGGAACGCTCTCTCTCTCTGAAATGACCTGTGATTGGCCAAAGTCTCCCGTCACGGGATAGATTTTTTTAGAGCCTGAAAACAGAGCCATGAGGAGGTGCAGAAGTCTAGTTATCTCTCAGAACACTTGAATTACAATATGCTGAAAGGATATTGTGGCATTTTTGCCCAATGATGCCAAAAACATTCTGCCTACTGAAGGTTTAATGGAGCCAGTGAGGACTTTAAGGTGCTTTACTAGTTAAAATAAAGTAGCTTAGTAGTTCAGATAGCTGAGGTACAATGTGAAATCCTAGGTTTTGGTTCAGTCAGGTGTGTGTTTTTTTTTGTAGGAAGTGATCCCTCTCTTCTTCCTCGTTTTACCTCTCATACATATCACCCTGCACTATCACCAAGTCAAATATTTAAATGACAAAACTGTCATTATGAAGCCCATTTAATTTTTAGAGTGCAGAGCATCACGGGTCATCTTTTAGTGAGGTGGCTCTTGGTAATGGAGACGAGGCAGGTTAGCTTTGTCACTGTGTACACTTCTTAAGTTGACATCCATCAAGCAGCCTCTCTGTATGTATGAGATGGGTGATTGGATGGCATGCCCAAGCATCCGTTGTTTTCTCCTGCAGAAAGGCACTTCAATCACGCTCACCTGTCACCAGCCAGGCAGCGAAGAAGATTCAGGCATGTGAGAAACACATTGCAAATGCACATAGTGACAGACACGCACCTGCTTACACACACACACACACACACATGCACGTATACTTTTATTATATTTACAAGATGAGCCATAAGTCACATTCCGCAGTCTCATTAAAGGCCACCGAGCCTCAGTGTGTGGCCGTGTCATTAATGCAGTCAAAATGAAAACAGATGCGGACGGCTGGCAGAGCTGTTTAAGGGAAGCCAAACATGTAAAGCAAGAGGAGACGGAAGAGAGAGAGAGAGAGAGAGGAGAAAATCTTTAATCATAAGCACACTTTATGGAGAGCTTCGCCCATGTGCACTGCGGCAGTCTAATTACCCGGATAGTGCTTGTTAGTTGTCACCTCCAGATAAACAGCGGGCTATCTTTTTTCTTTCATGTTTTTCCCCACGCCTGTGGCAGAATTTGAAATTCTAAGGAACCAAAATGTCAATTTCGGAGTGTCCCATCCTCACCTCCACCCCCTTAAACCACATGGAAACACACCAAAGTCATTTGTTTTTCACCGGTCAGGGTAAATAGAACCAGTGAAAGACTGACATCTCTCACCAAAACTCCAGTAGTTGGCTCTACAGAGGTAATTTCCATTTGAGTTAATCATTAAAGAAAAGCAAAGGAGGGGTTGCATAATGTGACAGAGCATTTTTGTGCTCAGCCTTCTGTCCAACGGTGCCATATTGTACAGTAAATCTTGTCAGGAAGCATATGGTCCTCAAATCCATATGCAAATGAGTGCTGGAATATTCTTGCAGCAGAGAAAAGGAACGGTCCTTGCGTCTTTTGAACACTGGTTTGTCATTTCAAATGGCTAAGATATAAGCTCTTTAGAGGGAAGTCTTGACTGCCAGAATGAGGGCAAAAAATGCACTATATTCACCAGTTTTCCACGAACATTCTGACCTGGTTTAAGCCCACCGTGGAGCTTGACACTTTAATGGCTTTGATGTGTACAAATTTTCCTGGTACACGCCCAAGATGTCAGGAAGGGAGGAGATGGGCGATCCTGGAGTAAAGCATGATTTCTCCTCCATTCCCAGGAAGGAGAGGAAAGACCACTCACTTGTGAGGGATGGAGGGTAAAAGCCTCAGGGACCTTCTCTCGCTGTCAAATTATGTTAAGCTTCATTTCAAAACACCATTCCATCAAGCAATGTCTATTTATGTCTCCCAGCCCACAACTCCAATCAAAACAATGTGAAAGGGTTAAAGTGGCAGGAGGAAGTGGACCTTTATTTCCTGCGCGGAGGGTTTGATTATGTTATTTTCACATTAATCACAGAAGTGCATGGACACTATTGAGGGAAAATGTAACCTTGTCAGAGTTCAATTTCACTGGTGAGAAGAACACATCATAATCACTGAGGTTTCAGGTTAAAGCAGCATGTTAAGCGTTCAAAGGCTCTTTACTCAAGGATAATTGCAGTGGTAATGTGTGTGTTTAGACAACCTGAGAATAGAATGCGTCCACTCCAGGTGTAGTCTAAAATACACAGTCAGAGGGGACATATCAGTGAAGGGGGTCAACTGAGGGGCAAACTACATTCTGTGCAATATGTCCCATCTTTATATGATGCATTTTCCATGTGAAAACAATATTAAAGCAGTCATTTGTCAATGAGAAAATATTATTTCACTTGATACCGATGCAGAATGGAATATATAAGCGGAAATATATATTTCTTGAAATATGTGTCACTTGTGTTTTTAATGTTTATAACAAAGTCTTACATTGCAGGCAGTGGAAATTGAGATGACTGTGCCCACACAGCACCCTTTACGCTAATGTAAAAAATATATATATTGATAGTAAACCTAGTTAAACCTGCAGAAGCCACAATATTTTTGGCATCATTGGGCAAAAAATCCATAATAACCTTTCAGCATATTGTAATTCAAGTGTTCTGAGAGATACTTCTGCACCTCCTCATGGCTCTTTTTTCAGGTTTTAAAAAATTTAGCCCATGACGGGAGACTTTGACCAATCACAGGTAATTTCAGAGAGAGCGTTCCTATTGAGTGTTCCTATTGGCTGCTCATTCAAAGGCGGCAGCTGTCAATCACTCGTGAAGGATGTGAATGAACGGTGGTGTATTGGCGTTGTTTTGTACTACAACTCTATGTACTGCTGCTGCACTTTAGTGCCAAAAAGAAATATCCAAGATCATTCCCAGCAACTACAGTGAATGGTTTTGGTAAATAGGTGGTCTTGTGACTCTTACTGTGTCTTACTGTGCGTTATTACATGCTTTGGATCAAACATTAAAGCTGCATTGGGTAGAATTGGAGCAAATATGATTAAAACAAGTTATTTTTATAAAACTGTCACTTTATCCTGACAGCAGTACATGAGAAACGTAATCTGAAAAAAAAAATCACATGCATTTGTGTCCTCCGGTGCTCCTAATGGCATCTGCAAGATTTCACAGACTGGAGGAAAACAACCCGAGCTGGAGGCTGCCATCTCTGAGCAGCTGTCAATCACTCACAAACTCCGATCAAACGGTCAAACTAGGCAGCGCTGATCAAATATGAATCAATATTCTGTTACTGTAATGCCTATTTCTCTCCTCAAATGTTTTCAGATACATCTTGTAGTGTCCTGTTTAGCTGTAAAATGAGAAAGTTTGTGATCCGGCAGCCATGTTGAGATGGGCCAAAGTCTCCCATCACAGGCTAGATTTTTTTAAAGCCTGAAAACAGAGCCACGAGGAGGTGCAGAAGTCTCTCGGAACACTTGAATTACAATATGCTGAAAGGTTATTATGGAATATTTGCCAAATGATGCCAAAAACATTCTGCCTACTGCAGGTTCAATGAAGACTTTGTTGCTGTAACATTGCTAATTATGATAAATTATGGGGATACAGATAATGAATAAGGTGCAATTTTTGTCGAAGTGCCCTAACTTTGGGGATAATATCCTTCTCTTTATTAACCACTTGGACCCAGTAGATCTGACTAACTAACAAGCTGTCCATGTTTGCCAGCTTGGCAGGATGTTTTCCGGAAAGCAGACAATTAGGAAACCCCTCACTGGATGAGACAGATGTAAATCTCCTCTGGGAGAGAAGCTTACAGAGGGTTATTCACCACTGCAGCCACCACACGCTCCCGAGGGTCGTAACTCTTGAAGGTCACGGTAGCATTTCACCTCCCCCACTTTCTTTCCCACGACAACTCCAGTGGGTATCGCCGGATGTTTCCCGCCATGCTGGTGAGCGGCTGCTGATGGTGATGGTGGGGATCTGTGAGGATGATGCAATTCGACAATGGCAGGAATAACAAAACGCTGTCTCGCCCGTTTACCACAAGCCTGCATAGTCAAAGGCATCATAAAGAATGAATGATTCATAGACTGTCTTGGATAGTCATTTATGTTTAATTCAGAGCTGTACTGTAAGGCGTGGGCCATGGTCCTCTTGTGGCGTGACGGGGTCGTCACCAGGAGTGGGTGGATAGTGCAGGCGAAGAGGAGGAGGAGGAGGAGGAGGTGTGTAGAGTGTCACGCTAGAGCAGGGCAGAATTAAGACAGAGAGAGGAGAGCATTGGCGGTGGCCTTGTACGTTTCATCTGCAAGCCCTAATAAAACCCTCACAGGCCGGCATTGATCTCTCCCAGAATAATCCATTTAGACTGAGCGTGCCTGGCCATGTGGGGCCTCTTCAATTATTTATGGCAGAATGCTGTGCAAGCTTCCGTTGGGATGCAACAATGTGCCCTGGGAAACCTGTGAACTGTGGATTTGCAGGAGTGCAGAGGAGACACAGAAGGTGGAAAAGGAGACATGGCAGAGGGATGGAGAGACATGTGAGGAGGGATGGAGGAAGGAAAGGAAGGAAGGAGGAAATGAAGGGCAGGTAAATGACACTGATGGATGCAGGTAGAAGTAGTTGAGAAGAAAGTGGTAGAGGTGACAGGAAAAAGGAGAAGGGGAGGGAGACAGCAAGGTGAGGAAAGGAAGTGATGAGAAACATGTTATGCACATACAGTACTGTAGAGATGCATGCAGGAACGGCAATGGAGAGTTATGATAAGGAGGGATGACAAACAAGTTTAGGAAGAGACAGCTGAAACAGAGCAGATCAGATGGAGGAATTTATGAAAGAATGCAAAGACTGAGGGAGGAGGAGGAGGAGGAGGAGGAGGAAGGAAACGTGGCAAGGAGAAACGAGATGGAGGGTCATGGAGGGATAGATGAATCAAGAAATAAGCATAAGAGAGGGATGAGAAGGAGAGAAGGAAAGAAATGAGTAGATGAAAGAGAAGTTGAGAAGGAAAGTTGGAGTAAATGGTAGAAAGAAGAGAGATACAATAAGATATCTTAGGAAAAGAGGAGGGAACAGAAGAAAAAGTAGGTGAAGAAGGAAAGGGAGGTAGGGAAGGAGAGATTAGCTGGAAGAGGTCAGGAAGCATGACAGGAAATAAGGTGGAATTATAGATGAGACGAAGAGGAAGAGATGACTGGAAATGAGGCAGAAATATAGATGTATAGCCTATAGGAAGAGGGTGGAGAATGGGACCTTTTTAAAGCAAGTCATGAACAACTATTGATCATGGCAAAGTTGTGGTTGCTATTGTGCTACATTCAGACGCGTCAGCTTGACTGTCTGTGTAGTTGATCGTTATTTCTGCTACACTCACCTTTAACTCGCAGTAGGCAGAATATTTTTGGCATCATTGGGCAAAAATCCCATAATAACCTTTCAGCATATTGTAATTCAAGTGTTCTGAGAGATGACTAGACTTCTGCACCTCCTCATGGCTCTGTTTTCAGGGTTTAAAAAATCTATGTTCTTCGGAGGCAGCTGTCAATCACTCGCGAACTCCGATCAAACGGTCAAACTAGGCAGCGCTGATCAAATATGAATCAATATTCTGTTACTGTAATGCCTATTTCTCACCTCAAATGTTTTCACAAACATCTTGTAGTGTGCTGTTTAGCTGTAAAATGAGCAACAGAATATTGATTCA
>CAKAKR010064256.1:18610-34900 GCA_916700685.1 Adelosebastes latens
TCAGCGCTGCCTAGTTTGACCGTTTGATCGGAGTTGGCGAGTGATTGACAGCCGGCTCAGAGGCGGCAGGCTCCAGCTCGGCTCTGATTGGTTGTTTTCCTCCGGTCTGTGAAATCTTGCAGATGCCATTAGGAGCACCAGAAGACACCGGAGGACACAGAGGCACATGATTTTTTTCAGATTACCTGTCTAATGCACTACTGTCAGCATATAGTAACTGTTTTATAAAAATAACTTTTTTTCAATCATAATTGCTCAAATCTGCCTACTACAGCTTTGATGCAACACTTCACTCCACCTGTGTCAAGATGACACAAGAAACAAGATGATTCCATACCATTGGCAGATTTCTTTCATAGTTTAAGTGGCCGAATGTTTTTTTTTGCAGCATACTGAAACTGTACGCTCAGAGCTACATATCATAAACTCCCCGCTGTTTGCCCGGTCTATAGTCTGCTTAGCAGCTCACACTCGGCTGTCATAAATCCAGACAGATTTGTCTTACCTGGTTCCCCCAGCATTCATCATCAAGCTCTCTTCCTACTGCTGTAATTCCAAGCACCATTAAGGCTTTCCGCCCATCGCCTGCTGCCGAATCCGGATTTTTGATCCAGCGGAAGACAACTGGAATTGAAATTTCCAATTGTACGGTCGGTTTGATTACATCTGGCACATTTTGAGAGGGTATACCCTTATTTCACAAGGGCTCTAACCCTTGTGACCTCTCTAAAGCTTTTACTGAAACATAACGTAGACGTTTTTAGTACAATTTCCACAATTTGGACATGAGCTCCTCCACCTCAGGCAGTAGTAGCCATTCTACAAGTACCTCTTCTCTTCATTTAGTATATTTAGCATTTTAGAAGTCCCTCTGCATTTATCTACCTTACAATAATACTGCGGACATTTAATTGTTATTGTTGTGATATTTAGATTCATAATCCTATATCACAACATAAACTCTCTGGAAGACTCCCACATTGATTTCTCACAGCTAACAAAAGGAGACGCAACCTCAAAGGAACGGAGCTGTAGTTTAGCAGGCATGCAGGAAAAAAAGGACTTTGCAAAGGCTATTACGTTGGCTGTGTCAAACAGCCTATAATCAGATGGGCTAAACGGTGTATACGGCATAGCTATTAGCTAACGATAGCATACCAGCAGGTTCCTGTTTAATTAGTAGGACCCCATTTTCCCACCACTTGTCGTTCTCCGAAGCAGCCACCGAGGATTTATTGTTTGTCCGCGGCCATTGATTATCGGATTCTAGTAATTGTTTTGCCTTCGCTTGATTAACAAACCTGTGTTTTCTCCAGAGGCGAGCTCAATAACAGCCTTTAATGGCAGGACCCCAGCCAAGCTCCCAACGCTAACGGGGGTGCTGAGGAGAATCAGAGGAGGGGGGGGGCTAGAAGAAGGGAAGAAAAACCTTCCTCATTCTCTCATTTTTGTTGTTTCACACCAATGAGATAGTTCATTAACTAAGGTGCTTTAGTGAATGGTTCCATACACAGATAAGTGTATGGGTGGCCCCTCCGGCTGATGCATCCAGGTGCACTGTGTTTTGCGATTCCTGTCCGGCACAGTGTGCAGGATGATTGATGATAGATGTGGCTTTTCAAACTCAAAGCATTACTGGCATGTTAGGAATTTGAGTATAGCCTGCCTCTTTTCTTGTTCTTTTCTCTCTCTCTTTTTTTGAGGGAGTTTCCAGGGAATAGTGTATCACAGCTGTGGTAGGAGGTGATGGAGAGGTTTTGGAGCAACTTCAGGTCACGCTTTGGAGCTCAGGGGTTTGGAGAAAGTGAGGGGATAGGGGGATGGGAGGTATAAGCGTACTTGTGTATTGCTCAGATGTATCTCCTTTCATAAGCCTTGCCTCGAGTCAGACCTTTACCTTTCATTAGGTGCCTTTCAAAGATGTAGGACTGGGAGCCTATAGCATTCCCTCCCCTCTCCCACGACACCCTGTCTGAACTCTGACTCTAATCCCGAGAGAGAGCGTTTGGAAAAATCTTTTTTTTCTCTCTTTAGCGGTCATTACAAGGAACACTGTAGTTCCTGGAAGGGTGAGAACATTTAGTTGTTCTGTTCAATACCCAGAAGCGTCCCACTTTTTTTGAACACAGGGCAATTTTCGTTGTGCCGTTGAACTCTCAGTAATGCAGGATGTTGCTTCACTCCAGCTGAATTTTTTTCATTTCTGATTTGTTTGCAGCTAGAGAACATCTTGCCAAGTATAGTACAACACCTCTCCAAAGCTATTCTCTTTATATAACTCACTCAATTTGTTTTTCTCTTCTTTGCTCTTACACATCTTGATCATTTTACCGTCACATAGTTTTTGTTAGGGCACTGCTTCCAAGGAAGTCAAACTAATCTCATGATTGTACTTCTTGAAAGTCTTCCGATAAGGACTGACTGCCTAAATTCCTATCGAAATGAAGCAATGAGGCAGAATAAACTCAATTTGTTTTCTCTTCTTTGCTCTTACACATCTTGATCATTTTACCGTCACATGGTTTTTGTTAGGGCACTGCTTTCTAGGAAGTCAAACTAATCTCATGATTGTACTTCTTGAAAGTGTTCCGGTAGGGACTGACTGCCTAAATTCCTATCGAAATGAAGCAATGAGGCAGAATAAATACAGAGAGGAGGACTTTTATGCCGGCTGCCATTGTGAGGACTCTAACATAAGGTAGCAGTCTGCCACCTGACTTTTACCTTTTTTCCGCTGTCCATCAGTTTGCGCCGTCAGCTACAGGACGCTGAGGGAGAGGAGGAGCGAGGTCTACTTAAAGGTAATTTATTTCTGCTGTCGCTTTGTTGGGGTGAAGAGGAAGTGACAAACGCGAGCTGGTTGTTTATGAGGCCTGGCTAAGTGCTGGCAGGGCTGCTTTTCCTCTGAGGAAGTTGGCTCTCTGTTTAATTCATGTCCTTGGGAGGTGCATTGCTTTGTGGCACAGCGTGTGGCAGGCGAGCAAATGAAAGGTGAACCTATCTGCTTCTTATTCTCCATCTGCTTTCTCCCACTTTTTGCCCCTGACCCTCTCGCTTTTCTTTCCTCTGTCTGTCTTCTGACCTCTTTTACCCCCCACTCTGTCCTTTTTCTTTCCCCAATCCAAGCCTTTTCTTTCTTTTACAAGCCCTGGAGTCAGAAAAAGCAAGAAATGCACACAGAAATCTCTTTCCAATCGCCCCCTAGCTTGCCCTGCTTGTCTGGAATGGAAACATGGAAATGGAGAACCCTCCCTTCCATCACTTCACGCCAAATAAATCAGTCAGACCTTTGACAAACCCCAAATAGGACTGCCGATTTTTCAGAGCTGTCCTATTCATCAGTTTGATTCATCTTCCCAGCGATGGAAGGCATGCTTTCTTCCCATGTCATCTTTTTTTTTTTTTTCTCCCCCTCCTACGTTTACGGTCAGTGCGTTAGCGGGGGAGGCTAGGTTACTGCATTCAGTCGTCAGTGTTTGAAAAGAAAAGCAGCTCAGTGCAGCACCGGTGGCCAGGCAGTGAGCTCTAAAACACTCAGAAAGATGGACAGCAGAAGGACAGGGTGAACTGAAACGCCGACCTCTCCGCCACCTCAGCTCAACTCCATTCTCTGTCTTTTTCCTCCTCCTCCTGTGTACCTTTGTTAAAGTGCTGTTTTAATTGACACAAAGAAAAAGAAAGCTCTCTGGTTATCTAGCTGCCTCTTGTTTCATGTGAGTTCATTTTTTTCCCTCCTGTTCCTTGTCCATCATTCACTCTTCTCTGCGTCTTTGCCTCTTGAGCTCTTCCTTCTTTTCTCTGTGCTCGTGTTTCTCTTTCTCTCTCTTGTTTCCTCAAGCTCTCTCTCCATCCCAATCCCCACTGATTGCCTGTGTTGTTCCTCCCTTCCTCTTTCCTCCACGTCTAGTTATTTACATCTCCCTGTTGTCTCCCAGCTCGTCTCCCGGCTCGTCTCCCCCGCGCCGCTCTCTCCTCGGCTCTGACTTCAAAAGTTTTTATACGTTTGCGTCGTAAATTATGAAAATGAAGATCTCAACTGAACAATATAGATTCAGCTATGAAAAACAAAACAGTGGAAGTTCATCAAAAGACTGGCACATTTCTCCACGAAAAAAAAGAAGATATTTGTACACGCTGAAAAAATTTGCATTTTGTACAATAATTATTATATTTGTGATTATGAATCATTAGTTGAACATTAAAAAAACATGATCATAGAGATCAAAACATTTGTACATTTATAAAAAGAATTTATTTCCCTACACATGAGGTACCTTTATTCACTGCTAATAATAATGATAATGTGTATGTTCTGAAGGCTTAAATGCTTAATTAGTATAATTTACTCATTTGAAAATGCAGAAACATATAATTATTCCACTTAATTGCATCTATTGATAGTATGTGTCTGTAGCTGACATCTTTAAATAATTTTCACATTGTATTTCACATAATTGATACTGAAATAATAATTACAAAAGATGTGTAATGGTTTAGAAATGACAACAGCATTAATGAAAGCTCGACAAAAGATTTCAATTATGTACAAGTCTATATACATAGTGTTTAATAATGAATTATGTAATGCTTAATAGATAACATACAATTGATCATACCGCATCACATTGCCTCAGCAATATCACAGCCGTCTGGATTTGTGAATGCCTGCAAACCGGCAAAATCAACCTGAACCTGTCCAGCTCTGGCACCCTCCGTTACTGAGCTATCCCAACAGCCATCTGACATCACCATGGAGAGCTCTCTCCTCTCCTCATCCTCCGCTCTGCAGCGCATGGAGAGCTTTGTTTGACTGACACTTCTGTATGTAGCGTCCTATGTTCAGGCCCTTCAGCCCTGAAAATGAAAGCAATACATTTCCACATAGATCTGTTAAGATAGCTCTCCACCTCAATACTATGTGTGGTTGAGCAGGTGAATCTCATCCATGACTACAGGCATATTTTTCCCCGGCGACAGGAGGCAGAGCTGACAGGAGACAGATAGCAAATATACTTCTGCTTTCAATGAAACTGTTAACAACCAGGTCTGTAGATCACTTTGAGCAAGTGTGCCTATACGTTAAAAGATTTACAATACATCACATTGCGTATAGCTTAACTTTGCATCATTACACTGCTGTATAGGTACATTTCTTTCTATGTTTTGCCTTCCAGAAATAGCTCTTAAGTGCACAGCCTGTTACGGGACCTATACAAACGCCAGTCCCACTCAACATTGATAGGTACCCGTCGTGTATTTTTTGAGTGCCTCTCCCTTGTTTTTCATCTTTCCCTCCCTCCCTTCCTCTCCCCCTCCCTCCCTCTAACCAGCCTGTTCTGTTCTGTCACTCTGAGATGTGGCTTTAACCTCTGGTGCAGTTTTTCACTGGCGCCCTTTGTTTTCATCTATTGTTCTTAAAAGCAATTATGACCATCAGACAGGCCCATTAAATATTTAGCTGCTGCTTTCACTGGCTTCACACACCACAGATGTTCAAAGTGTCTTTTTCCGCAGCAGGGACGTGCACAGATATTCCGAGGGGCAGTCGCTCGGTTACATGAAAGCCACTATTTGACACGGCCTCAGCATGTGTATTTGAAGGGCGGTGTTGGTGCATTTGTGTCACTTTGTCCTTTGGATATACAGATTTCCGTGTGTTTGTGAGCGAGCATGTGCGGTATATCTATTTATGTGTGGTCTGTGTGCCGTATTTACTGCTATAATCATTTCTGCTGCGTGTGTGTATTTTTCGGTGGCTGCCCCTCAGATTACTTCGCTATTCAATATTAGAAAATGTATTTGCAAGGAGTCCATCCTCAATTTCCACTGCAGGAAGAATAGGAATGATCAGTTGCTTGAGAGGACAATAAATAAGCTCCTCTGCTATTGATTTATCTAAAGACACTGTGGGACAAAGGCTTCACAAATTACCTCTCCTTTCACTGCTGCATTTAAGAATGAAGTCGAAATCTAAGAGAGCGCACACTTGTGCGATGCTGTATGTCTATACAAGAAAAGATGCATTTGATGTGTCATTTTATTGTACTTCGAAAATCAATTGTTGCTGTTTCTCACTTCTATTCCCTTTTTTAAGTTAAAGTAAAGCAAATATTATACCCCACATATGTGAGGCATTTCTAAATATCCTTATTTCAACTCAGTGTTTATGTTCAGCATTGAAGTGTTAAATTGAAGTTTCTTTGATCAAGGACTCCCTCAAAATAGAAGATTACAGGTTGAAAATCTGCAGCATTCACTGTTGATCTCATCGTGTCCTTGTAGCACAGCACAGCTTTGTTGTCCCAGCTGTTATTATTCAGAAGGATTCGAAGAACAGCGTTAGCAGCCAGGGGTCCAGTGTCTTGCTCAAGGATGTTTTGGCTGCTCTAATAATGAACTGTGATGTGCCAGTTATGTGACTTCCTACCACAAGTCCACCCTGCCCGTTTATACTCTTACTTAACATTGACTGCAAGAAATGTTTAGCCCATAGAAGTAGAATGAAAGTAGAACAGACGTTCCCATTCAAATCAACGGTGCAGGATGGTCAGAACGGTGGCCATTTTTGTGTGTATTGTCATTGCAAAGAACTATGACTGTTTTAGCGGGCCAACTTCTGTATAAACCTTTGTATTAAACCGACTCACCGAGGTGAGGTTTTGCAGTAACGACCATGGAGAGGCATCTTTTATGCACCATCTCCGCTGCCTCGCTGCTATAGAGAGGAGTTGAGGATTGCTGTAATTTCTTTCCCAAACAAAAGGCGGGTCTTCCGGCTCTGGTGTCTCAATTGCACTCGTCATTGTTTGATTGATTGGCACACCAATCAGCGGCGTACGGCTAAAACTTGTGCTTGTGAAATTTGATTCCGCATTACTGGCATTAATCTACATACCATGTATTCTGTGTGCACCAGGCCGTGGCGGTTCGGTACGAATACACAAACCATTACAGCCCCTAGCTTAAGCTGGATGAATGAATGCAAAGCATATCTAGTGTAGCTTTAATGCTCAATAGAAGATGAAATCACTGGTTAAGGCTGACGTTCGTTAAAGCAAAGAGGCATATTTCAAAGACAGTGAAGAACGTAGTCACACTTATGTGCAAGTGAGGTATAATAATTGATGAAAGTCCTTGGTTTTAATGGCTATGTAGTAGTGGGTATAGAGGAGAAAGTGACAAGCTATGATATGTGCTTATATGGGCCAGCCAGCTAACCCTTTCGTGCTTCCTCTCTCTGAGTCTTTGCCTAATGGCTGATAATGAAGAGAGCATCTTTTCAGAGATGACATGTGCATGTCCTTTACTGGGCACACACACACACACACACACACACAGAGGCTGAGGCTGACTGCCCTTCAGAATACCAGGCCTGACATTAATCTTTAAATGACTGTTGCCTCTTCCCCAAGACTTTCAATCCATTAGTGGCCACGTCTTGAGATGGAGAGAGATTGCCATAAAGGAGAAGGCAGGGAGGATGCTGGCAGCCTCCGTGTGTATGTGTATGTATGTGTTGCGGATGGGGTGGGGTGGGATGGGATGGTGGGGAGAGCGCGACAGAAAGGATGATGTCAATGATAATGGAGGATGAGGACAGAGAGAGAATGAAAGTGAGACGGAGAAAGGTTGAGGCAACACGGAGGTATCAGAGAGAGAGAGAGAGAGAGAGAGAGAGAGAGAGAGAGAGGACACAGGTTTCAACTGCTAGGATGAATGGAGCCTCTTTTACCACTGTTGGTTTGTGTGTATATAATGTATATATAGTTCACAACATTAACGTTTGGGTCAGAAATCTACTTGCCCGAAGTCAATTTTTACTTGCCCCTATACAAATAGTTTTATTTTTTAGTGGTTATCATCAAATAACAACAAAAGACGATGTGTTTTATTCTTTTTTACCACTTGCCCGATTGGGAAAGTGAGTTAGGGTAGGGTCGCCGATTTAAGTCCCAGCACGGATCAAGTACGGAGTGTGGACCGGTAGCTGGAGAGATGCTAGTTTGCCTCCTGGGCACTGCAGAGGTGGCCTTGAGCAAGGAACCAACCCCCTCCATACTGCTCCCCGGGCACTGTATAGTATCTGCTCACTGCTCCTACTCTTATACTAGGATCAATTAAATCCAGAGATTCAATTTCATTGTGTGCTGTGCTATGTACAATGTGTGACAATAAAATCTGATTTACATTTACTGAATTACAAAAAAAAAAAAAGAAAAGTTCCAGAAAAAATACTCAAATGACCTTGAGTTGAGAATATATTGTCTCAATAGTGTTCTCAAGGTCACACATTAGATGTTCTATTCCCAAGCCTCTTTTTTCTCCATCTCTGCTATTCCAGATCTGAATCCATCCCCTACTCCCCCTCTTCCATTTACTCTCCCCTTCTTTCCTTTGCTCTCCTTCTTCTCCACTGTCCTCCAGTATGTTTCACCTCTCTGTTCTTTATTTTTCCCATACCTCCCTCCCTCCCTGCTCATGTTCTTCTTCCACATCTCCTTTTCTGCCCCCCATTCCTTTCAGTTCATCTATCCAGCCTCACCTCTGTCTCTTTGCTTTCTTCTTCCTCACCCTTCTTTATCCTCTTTCTATAGTCTATCCCTGCTCATGCTCCAATCCTCCTTTTTTCTCCTTTTCTCCCTCCTAACATCATCAGCCTTTTTTCTCTCTTTTCTGTTATCTCTCCTCGCTCCTTCTTGCCTTCCCTTCCTCATCGCTCCTGCTTCCTCCCTTACTTTCAACTCAGTGTCCTCCTCCCTTCTTTCCGTTCTCTCTCCTCAACCCTCTTCTCTTCCCTACATCCTCCTATCACCTCGTCTCCCTCGTCTCTGCTCCTCCAGCGGTGAGCTATAGTGACTCTGACATCATTACCCTTGTTGTGACAGGTTTCATTTGTACCCTGTGGACCTATACATCAGCCTGACTGATAGTCCGGGGCCCGGGGCCAGCGGAGCCCCGCCCAGACCGGGACAGAGTAACAGACAGAACGGTCCTAAAAACCACTCCGGCTCGGGAAACACTGGATATTTTTTCTATTACCCGTTCTGATATGTCAAACTCAATGCCGGTTCAAAACACGCCCCGATCTTCGGCTTGCTTGAAGTAACAATCTGCGACAGTTTCTTATGAATAAATATCCACCGTGGCTGAACAAAGGAAAGAAGAGAGAATCCAGAGGAAAAGTAGCACTGTTTGATTGACAGGTGATCTCTGGAAAGTGATTTACATAAACAGAATAAGGAGTGCTTCCTGTAACACCGAGGATGCAAACAAAAAGGAAGTCATTAAATGTGGCATTTAGTCTTAAACTCAGATTTTTCTTTATGCAAGACAAAATGTCGGTGGTATAGGTGTTCTAATGGGATCATTTGTTGTTCTATTGAATTACTCACAAAAAAGAAAACCTGTTTAAACAGGTTCTTTATTCAGATGGTGAATCTTGACATGTCATCATATTGATTTGTATTGACTCAGAAATAGTGTTGAAACAACCTTGAAACTCCATCAGAGAGGCACATTTCATCTTCAACTCAAGTCAATACAGCACACACCTGTGTAACTCTCCTGTATGAATCTCCCAAATATACATTGCACGTGCACTTACTTAGTACTTTTATAGGGCTGGGGCGATACACCTATCTCCCGATTCGATACTATCACAATACTTGGGTGGCGATTTGATATGTATTGCGATTTTTTAAGTTTTGCGAATCTAAAAGTATTGTGATTCAATATTACCATTTATTGCAATTTTTGTTAACTTTTTTAACACTTCTAGGGACTTTCTTTTAATTTATAGGGGATATAATCCAATCAATCTAATTTCCACATATGTATATTGTACATACAGTTCCTTTTTTTAACAAATAATTTTGAAAACCGGATGTAGTCACAGGTGTATACTTCCGCTAACTAGTGTGTCGCTAGCTCTCTCGTCAGCTCCGTTCTCTTTATACATCCATGTTCAGCTCCATCGGGGCCGTCTGAATGCATTTAACACAAATGTCAGTATATGGGTGCTCTACAGTTGTAGCGTCGGCTGATTTGACCATGGAAATGCGAGTGACAACTGGCTTGACTGCACGTTACCGCAATATGATAGCGCTTCCTGTCCATGACACAGTTAACATAGCTTTAGCCACAATGTCTAGCTCTGCTTTTCCTGCAATGTCTGAAACCCAAAGTGTTTCCATACTTTACTGGATGTGTAGTGTTTACCACGTTGGATTTAATATACAGGTCGTTTCCACGGGGACCCTCCGCCATTTTCTGCTTCGTTGTCTCGGATATATCACGTTACTCTGACTACAATAATTTTATTTATTTATTCTTACACCAATATAAGTAATTTAATTACTTAATACATAGTTCACTTGGTACTTTTGTAAGTTTGTTATTAATACATAATGAGCAGTTCTAAATGAACTGTGTTTTATAGCTTGTAAAGTTACACTACCTTGAGTCATATAACTACACATGAGTTTCAATCAGTTCAGTTCCGATCTCTTGTCCCACAAGAAGAAATTTCAATTTGCAGCGAGGCAGTATTAAAACAATTACAACACAATAAGAAAATAATAATAAAAGTAATTTGCTGTGCACACACAGTACAAAACACAGTACAAACGGCAGCGTGTATTATTTTATAGTGATGTCTATGAAGTGGCTTCCTGGGCATCACTACTGTGAAGAATTGTACCCCTGGGTTTCATTTCATTACATTTAGATTTAGTTAGATGATACAAATCATTAAAGCATGGGTCAAAACGACAGTGATCGCTCAATTTATTCGAGTGAATTACTCTCTAAAATTAGAACCTTTAATCTAAATCATGTCTTTCTGTCCATAAATTGTTCCTAGTCAAAGGATTAGAGGTCTTCCAGTCAACCCTAGCCCACATCCATCTCTGCAGCCCCGTAAATCCAGCCAATACATCAACAATACCTTCAGACTGCTCCCAGCCCCATTGATCTGTGGTCATATTAATGTGCGGCTTATAAGCTCGCCGGCCTCCTTTGTGGCCAGACAAAAATGAATCCACTTGAGTGTGGAGCTTTTAATGGCCGAACTACCCTGTTCGCTCACAATGGAACAGATCCCCATTGTATTCATTCCATTGTACCGACTAGAAAGCTTGGAAAAGGACCATTAGGGAAGAATCAGAGGAGCTTTCATTTTACAGGCGCCTGGACCCCCATCAAAATGTAAAATGGAGGTATTTAAGGAGAGGAATTGTGGAAGAGGTTTGAACATAAAACTAAGTGGTGTACAGTAGCCAAAATCCTGCATCACAATATTTGTGTCATGATATAACAGGATTGGATTTTTCGGATTTCTTTTTTCTTTCTTTTTTTTTTTTTTAGAATTCCGCTCCCTTATAAATTACCTTGGGATGTGATGTGTTTTTGTCTGTGGAGAACATAATTATCACGGTGCAGCTTCTCAATAGTAAATCCTATTTCTAAAATACTAACTCTTGAATTCCACGTAGCAATTATGATCCAAATAGGCTTGTTTTTTTTAATTAAGCCCTTCATAATATGTTCATTTGAGCTCAGTAACTGAGACAACAACACCTGGTTATGAGTTATGGTTAACTATGGTGAGTTTTTTTTCAGATGGCTGTGTGTGTTTAGCGTGCTGTGAGGCTCTCTGTTGACTCAGCAGGGGCGTTTATTAATAAAAGCTAGCTGTCTCACTCTTCAACAGTCAATAACCCTCTATTCACCACGGAGGTTAGCCAAGAAAGGACTAGAGCTCAGACATTTGTTATCTGCTATCCTCTTATGTAGCCTTGTGGTAATAATGTGTGTGCCCCTTAGCGTGTTTCTGCTCGTGTGCAAACACCTGCGTAGGTTGGTGTACGTGTAAACGTCCGTTTTTCTGAGCCTCTGCTTGTGTGTGTGTGTGTGTGTGTGTGTGTGTGTGTGTGCTGGAGAAGGAGACTGACCACACAGGAGGCACATTAATCATCCTGGGTTTTTTTCTCCCTCTGCCTCATGTAGTGCGAGTTGAGGCCTGATTGATGGCTCGTCTCTCAGCCTGGATTCCAACAGAAAGGCTGTAGCCTATCGACAGGCCAGAGACCCCTTGGGGAATCCCCAGCTTACCCCACAGCCCATACATCTCTGGACATTCGCTGTGGCTCCTCATGTATTTATTCCACAGCTGGTGGATGCACTGTCCATTTCTTAAAGCTGCAGTGGGACACTGTGAGTCTAAAAGGGTAGCACTAAACGATTATTTGCTTTGTAAAGATATAGAGGAGTAATGTCTACCTGAGCAGAGAATGAAGTCTCTCTCCCTCTCTGTGTGTTGTAATCCGAGTTTCTCCTTACTTTGTTGACATATGCGGGCCAGCCGCGCTAGCTCATGGCAGCTGCTCTGCACTGCTCTCATACGGCAGATAACGCCGTCCCGATCGTTGGCGCCTTCGCAGAAGCGTAGCACCCGCCCTCCAGTTCCTCCCTAGGTTAACACTGCTAGCTCTGTCAGCACTGTTGCCTTTGTTTCCCTGTTAGTGCTGTTACCGGCTCAGCCGTCGCCATGTTGCGGCAATAGAAATGCTCCCAATCTCACATTTAGCACCTTTAAAGTAAACCATATATGGATAAATGGAGGCTCTAATACTGGTGAGACATGCAGGTTTCTCTGGACAGAGATCCCTGCTGTGTAGGAGACAGCTTGAATTGCTCATAAATTTGTATCCGTTATGCGTGCAAGGATTTGCTACCACTGACCGATCCTGACACCAGGATTTTTATGTGTGCAAAACTGGTGAGTCAATATAGCATCTGACCTATTTAGTACAGATTTACTTTGTGATTAGTTGGACGAGCTGCATTTGGTCCATTATTCATAGTGGTGTGTTTAGATTAAGGTCAAGATAAAAGTCATTTACGCCAGCTTTTATGCATTTGGTATGCGCTACCACCTACTTGACTCCATTCCACACATTCTTCTGACATGTCATGGGTGCAAGGGTCAGTGTATGTATGGCACAGAAACAAAGCAACAAACTAATGGTGTATGTCTTCCTATTTTTTACTATCTGTCATCTGCAGTAAACATAATATCAATCTGAATAACGGGAGAATTAACAACAGTTGTTGGCTGTAAAAAGGTTATTTATCCTCTTTACTATCCCTCCTGTGGGGTTGCATTACTAATTACAAATGAGTAAAAACGCTGCGTATAGGCCAGTTCTGAAGTAATCTAACATTGTGCAGAGTTTTAGAGTCCAACAGCCAAGTGGATATCAAAATAAGAGTTTTTGAAGTGGAAGCTGTTGATTCATATACAAAGAGCACCCCTGTATTTCACTTGAATTCATTTTAGTTGAACTTTGATTTCATCCAAAGAAACCAGAGAACAGAGAATAGTAATAATAAACTTTATTCATACAGTGCCTTTCAAGTGCTTTACAAGGTTGAAACAGGAATAAAAAAACATTTCAGGACTGCAATGAAATAACATCAGACAATTACAACAATACAAACAATAAAAAACCCACAAGTAATAACATTAAAAAGATGAGACGTGTTGGAAATAAAATGATGTACTCGCATTAATAAAAAAGCTTCTTTTAAAGATGCGTTTTGTGAAGTGATTTAAAAGATGTTACTGATTCTGCAAGTCTCAGATGCTCAGGCATAGGAGTTCCACATCTGAGGGGTCCTGACTACAAAAGCCCGGTCACATTTAGTTTTGAGCCGGGACTTAGGAACAGCCAGTAAAACCCTGTCTGCGGATGTGAGGCTGCACTATGACTCACAGGGGAGCAGCAATTCAGCAAAGTGCTTTAAAAGTAATCAGTAAAATCTGAAAATCAACTCTAACACTTACTGGTAACCATGTAGGGGGGAGGCTGAAACAGGGCTGATATGATCTTGTCTTCTAGTATTTGCTAAAAGCCAAGCAGCTGCGTTTGTACCAGCTAAAGGTGTGAGATGCTTTTTTGGCTTAACCCTCAATACAATGAATTACAATAATCTAACCGAGATGAAATAACAGCATGAATGACCTTCTCAGGTCGACTAAGATAGAAAGACCTGATTTTTTGAGATGCTTCTCATCTGATAAAAACATGATTGAACGACCCTTGTAACCTGCTTTTCAAATGAAAGGTCACTGTCAAATACAACACCCGAGTTTCTGGCTGCAGGTTTAACATTTGTAGACAAGGAGACAAGATGTTTTTCTAAAATAGAGATCGACTTTTGGGGGACCGGGGAGAATTATTTTTGTTTTCATTTTGCTGGTGAAGGTATTGGGACGTCTAGCAGACATGATAGTAACTGATGAATATTGCTTACTTTACTGGTTTTTAATGGGACATTCATTTCCTTATTTTCTGCATAGCAATGGTATTGAATATTGTATTTAGAGAAGACTAGTGCGGTGCCTGTTCGGAATTGGCCGATTGTTTGGCCTCCGGACTGATGTTAAGTTTCATAGTGTCTTCTAACATTATACTCTTTCATCACCGCAACAGATTCCTTGCAAATTAAGCAAACACTTCCCTTGACTTCTGTGAAAAAGGACTAATTTTCCCAACGTTTCTGAAATTTTCTGCACTCACTCGCTATCTTTTCAGTTACACTATGTTTACATAATCAACTGTGGTAAATGTTTTCATTGACTAGTAATCAATGTAGGTCAAGTGGTTGTTCAAAATGGCAGCAGTATCTACTGTTCAGACTACAAAGTGCCATGTACACACAGTGCAGTTTATTTGAATTATGCTCAAGCCATTTACTAGTTTATTTTTAAATATTCAACGCGGGCTATTTAAAAATGTGCAGCGGGCCATAGTTTGGCCACCCATGGCTTAAACAGACTTTGCCACACTTAATTTTGGTAGCAATCGTGTTAGTGCATGTACAGTATGTAGTACATGTACTGTACAGGTAATCAAAAGCTACAGTGCAAAACCATCTACACATTAGAACTTGAGAAAAGATTGTGTGACAAGTGTTGCACTTCTGAAGATATTTTACTCCATTGTTGTGACATGAGTGCAGATTTTACTTTAAGTGTTGAAATTACAGGCGTTGTAAATCAATCTAGAAAAGAACACCAGCTAGTTGCCCTGAATGCAAATGACTTTCCCTCTCAAAAACAAAAACCGATAATCCATAGGACATGATGCTGATTGTCCTCTGTTCCTGTATCCTCTGCTAGGTAATCACTTTGAATTATTAGACACCTTACACATTCTTATGACTGTGGTCACTTTAATACTGCTGGAGATGCATGTGATTGGCTTTTGATGCTTTATCTCAACTGTTAACATTTGCACATTCAGACGTACTTGCCAACCTTGAGACCTTAAAAAATGGGAGGATTTCAAAACCAAAGCAGGGGTATGGTCGTACTCCCCCAGAAAAATTTGAGTTTCAGAGACTTTGTTTCCAAAACCATCTACACATTAGAACTTGAGAAAAGATTGTGTAACAAACAAGTGTTGCACTTCTGAAGATATTTTACTCCATTGTTGTGACATGAGTGCAGATTTTACTTTTAATGTTGAAATTAAATGCCAATGGCCAAATAACATTGCTAATGGGTCGAGTATGGAGAGCATCTCTGAGCACGGCAAGTGCTTAAAAAAAGGAAAGTAAACAAACATTTCAAAAGTGAATTTGATTTTCCTCCACATATTTGTGAAAACCGGATTTTGTGGGTTTTTTACTCTCTCTAGCTGTGCAATCAGTCTGCCCACAATCCCCTCCTGAATAACTAACCCAGATACGCCATCATGTCACATTTACTCTGTCCTTTGTAGTAAAAGACGAGTAAAAAAAGAGTAAATGTAGCAAATTTGTCTCTTCAAGAAAAACATCATGTCCTTCACTCTTTCACTTTCCTCTCTTTCTAAATTATGCCCTCTTTACCTCTTACATCTTCCTCCTCTTTCAATGTTGAAAACTCTCCAGCAACTTATACATATTCTATACTTTCCTGGCCAGTCTTTATGTAGACCTTATCTATCAGACAGTGTAACTGTTGCTCTGACTATTGGGCATCTTAATATTGTTTTTAGTGGTGTTGTACGACATTCAGGCACCTACAGGCATTGTAAATCAATCTAGAAAAGAGCACCAGCTAGTTGCCCTGAATGCAAATGACTTTCCCTCTCAAAAACAAAAACGGATAATCCATAGGACATGATGCTGATTGTCCTCTGTCCCTGTATCCTCTGCTAGGTAATCACTTTGAATTATTAGACACCTTACACATTCTTATGACTGTGGTCACTTTAATACTGCTGGAGATGCATGTGATTG
>CAKAKR010064261.1:14368-30980 GCA_916700685.1 Adelosebastes latens
ACGGGGTTACAAAGGACGCTCGTCAAATCGCATTCTGCTGATGATGATGTTTTCACGCCGGAACAGCTCCCTGACGAGGGGTGTCAAGACCTTACAGTAATAAACAACAATATATAAAACAACAATAACTTAATAAATATATATATCACATGCAGTTTTGGGGCAAGTCATAGTCAAGTCAGCACACTGACACACTGACAGCTGTTGTTGCCTGTTGGGCTGCAGTTTGCCATGTTATGATTTGAGCATATTTCTTTATGCTAAATGCAGTACCTGTGAGGGTTTCTGGACAATATCTGTCATTGTTTTGTGTTGTTAATTGATTTCCAATAATACATATACATATATTTGTATATAGCAAGTATATTTGCCCACTCCCATGTTGATAAGAGTATTATATACTTGACAAATCTCCCTTTAAGGTACATTTTGAACAGATAAAAAATGCCTGATTAATTAATAAACTATGGACAATCATGCATTTAACTGCGATTAAATCTTTCAATGGATTGACAGCCCTAGTACTACTAGCCCCTAAGTAATAAGAGGAAACAACCCTTTGTTTTCTTGTAATAACAGATTGCTTATCTTGTTCTCTCGCTTGTTTTCTTGAGACAACGAAATAATGATTTTGAGATAATGGCATTAAAAACAAAAAGAATAGCAAGCAGTAGTTTTCACATTGCTGCTTTGCTCTGCAGCCGATAATGTTGTCTCACATGTAGTGATGGGCCATCGTGAACTGAAAGGGGTGAGCTGGGACATGGAAACTTTGGTCCCTGCAGTGTCATAATCATGTCAGAGACTCTATATTTAGTTGAGCTTTGTTTTAGGACGCACAGAGCAGGATTTACTGGATGGCTTCCACTCACTCCCAGGCTGCGTGGCTGCTTGTGATCAGAGGCTGTATGTCACTGAGCTGACAGGAGGAGGAGGAGCACACGTATCACGCTTGACAACCCCGTTTCCGAAACAATTACTTCTATATAGCCTTCCTCTCATCGTAGGTGATGTCGCAGAGAGCAGCAGTGTGGTAGAAACCTGTTAGGAGCTACTGAGTGTTCTCGTCCAACTGTCGAGTGAATTCTGATCTTTGTTGAAGTGGGGGAACAAGAACTGATGACTATTGGACGGCTTGTTGTTTTTCATTTGTCTGTTTGACGTGCTGTATGGAAATAACAAATCACACTTTTTGCAAAGGCAATTTTTGTAGTACTCCAGCTAATAGCCATAACCACCCACCCTGACCTGTACACTTGTGGGAGATTTTTTTACTGGCATTTAAAAACACACAAAGCCACTGGTAAAGTGCTGCTCATCTGACACTCTCATCACCAGCTATGACTGCATGAAAAATGGACTGTAATATAACACGGACTATACAACTCTGAGCATAGACTATACCTTCCCACTATTGACTACTCGCTGTAATAAAAGACACATATCAGTGTTGTACATATGCGCCGATCACGTGGGAAGAGGTTAAGCACCCACTGGGAACATACATGAATAACTAAAACTGCATCTTAAAGGGACTGTTTGTAACTTCTTACACGTATAAATCGGGTCAGTGTTCCATGCGCTCACGTGTAGCTACGCTGTTCTAACACAAACTATACAGAAGCCCGTCTCGCAAAACAGTGTTAACTCTTCCTGCTCCACCCCCCCCCGACCGCGGCCAGAAGACACAGAGGAGACCGTAGCTTTGGTCTCCAGGGCCGGAGTCGACGCTGTACTCTGCTCCTCTGCCTGCCTTCACTCACACACCGCGCTCGTTCTCACTCGCTCTCTCGCTCCACCTCTCACGTGCATGCTTGCAGATTACACACTGCAGAAGAGTTAGTTTAGCTCTGAGAATATCTAGTGAATGTACAGTGGATATTTGTGCAGAAATAAATGCTGCAGCTCCTCCAGACCAACAGAGGTTTCCCGTGTCGAGTAACGAGTAACGTTATCGTCTCTGACCGGGGCTGCGGTGTCTCCCCTGTCCCTTCTGACCGCGGTCGGGAGGCTGAAGCAGGAAAACACAGTATCAGCATTGATTCATGGAGAGACCTTCGTCTGGTCAGCTAACATTACTGCCAAGCAGCTGAAATATAGAGTGATATTGTGGTTTTAGCTGACGTGTGTCGCCTCACTGTTTTTAGCGATGCTCATTCATGTCTATGTAGAGCGAGCACAAGCGCGAGCAACATGACGCTGACTTTCGTTTACTTAACGGCCACAGGTGTCGCTGTTAACAAGCAATTTCTGATTCTTACATAGAGTCCCTTTAATGTAGCCCCCCAACACTACAGAGAACAGGTTCGGACGCGGTTAAGGCACATCCACCAAGGAAACTGTTATATATATTAAAAAATAGATCTTTTATCTTTTAAAATATTACTTTCATGGTTAAAACACTTCAATCCAGCATGAGCGGGCTGGTTGGCGTAGATAACAAACTAAAGTTCAAGAGAAACTCACAAATTATGCGCCAGGGTGCATACTATTGGCGACAGTAAGCCGGCCCACAACAGAACTAATCAAAACCAAACGAAATAAACGCATCACCAAGGCAGTGGCTCACTTGCTGCAAACGAAAATAAAACTAAACAGAATTAATCCCCATGCAACACCTCCTCACAACAAAACAGAAACAAGACAAAGGAAATATACTTCAAAGCCAACCGTTCCGGGTCCCCCCCCCCCCAACTATCCTTGTTGGCCACTGCTCAGAAAACTCTATAACACACACAAAAATACGTAGCCCATCATTTCTTCACAGTACAACAATACAAATAGAATATATTTAGTGATATCCCTGCAGTTGTGGTCTTGAAATAAAATACAGAGACCGAGACAAGGCTGAGTAAACCGAGTCGATTCCGAGACAAAACAAGACCGAGACCTTCAAAAAGTGGTCTTGAGACCGGTCTCGAGAGGAGCTCTGGCAAAGTAAAGAAAAAAAAGTGTAAAATTTGTGAGAGAAGAAAGGGAGTAGAGGAGTAAACAACAGAGGGAGAGATGGTATAGCATCCTCACCACATCCATTAAAAACATGCACTGCTTATGCAAATCCATCCGTCTACATCACACAGCACCGGCTCACAATGCAGCTCCTTCTCTTGAAAAGGCAGATGCATTTACAATCTGACATTTGAAATAGCATAATATCCTCTAATGATGTCTTAATACAGGAGTTTTATAAGAGGCTTACAGCTCTCCTCATCTACAGTTGTCATCCTGGAACATCCGGCTACAATAGCACCGGCGTTTATATTCAAGTCAAGTCAGTTTTATTTGTATAGCCCAAAATCACAAATTTGCCTCAGGGGGGCTTTACAATCTGTACAGGATACGACACTCTCTGTCCTATTATATATATATATATATATATATATTCACAGGAAAAGTAGTTCTCTTATTTCTTTTATGTTTAAAAAATACACAAGTAATGTTAAGGAGCTGAAGGGTAACGGAGCAGTGATGGACTCGACTCCCTTTCAACCCTCGAAACGAACTCAGATCTCCTCGTGAGGTGGTCAGAGTTCGGTTCACTTCAAGTCCGCGTTGCGGTTCGCTCAACCTGTGCATTGTGAACACAAAGCGCTCCAGGTTCGCTTTAGGGTTTTGTCACAAGAACCGAAACCAAAAAATTCTGAAGACGTGACGGTACTCGTTTTTCTACAGTACCGCAGGTACCGTATGTACCGTTGAGACTCGAGACTAATGGCATCCCGTCGTCCTGGAGACAAAAGAAAAAGTGTTTGCAAGAAAAGGAGATGTTTTTACAGTTTTTACAATATAAAATAGAGACACTATGTACATTTTACGACCACCGATGGAGGACAAAGAAACGTGTCTTTCTGTCTGTGTCAGTCCTGCCCCCAAATGCTCGTTATGATTGTAATAATTGAAGACAAAACACATTAATAATTGCATTGATTGCACAGGCAGGACATCCTAAAACACCCTAAAACACCCTAAAACACCGTAAAACACCGGTGGCAGCATCTTGACAAAAGCGCTGCATTTTCCGTACACACCACTCAGATGTTTATGGGCTTAATGAGTTTATTTAATTAGGACTATGTGGTGTCTGAGCTCCAGTGAAACTACAGTGTGAACAGAAAGAGGACTGAGGCCCCATCAGAGCTGAACAGGACCAGAAACAGAACCGAGTCCGCTTTCAAATGAACTGACAATGCGAATGCAAAAAGAACTGAGTCCCTTTTCGGTTGGTCCACTCTAAGAGGACGGAGTTTGGTTTG
Source organism: Adelosebastes latens (assembly GCA_916700685.1). Lineage (NCBI taxonomy): Eukaryota > Metazoa > Chordata > Actinopteri > Perciformes > Sebastidae > Adelosebastes > Adelosebastes latens. The sequence continues at coordinate 18,622 of CAKAKR010064261.1, forward strand.
TTTAAAATGGACTACATGTGAAAACAGCCTTAGTATCAACATTACATATCAGATCCTATTCTGTGGTTCTACATATATACACTTGCAGTAGAATGTTATCTTTCTCATGCTGGAATAAGCTTCGTTTCAGCTTTTAGACCGTCACGAGACATTAAAACTAAGCTAATAAAAAAGTTACGAGGTACACGACAGAATTAAGGCAGCCTGAAAACAAAAGGAAATTGTTTTTGTAGCTGTTTTGAATAAATAAAGAGGAAAAATAGAGAGAGAGCTTGAGAGAGAATTTCAAATCCTGCATACTTTCTCACCTCCATCACACCTGCTGCCACTCGCTGCTGAAGTTTTCTCATTTGTTAAAATCCCAAAGGTTTCAGTTCACAATAGCAAATGCTGTGATGTTAGCTCAAAGTTCAGTTCACACAGATTAGAATGAACTAGTTCACGTTCATAGTACATCATTTAGAGCTCACAGTCCCAAAAAATGAACAGTTCACGGTCATTTCTTCCATTTTTTTCTTTTAAACAGGTTGGATGCTATGGTGTTTAATTAGTCTTTTAGACTTATTCTCAGCAGCCGGTCCCTCACCAGCAGGCTCAGGGACAGCTTCATACCCATACTTGCCAACCTTGAGACCTTAAGAAAAGGGAGGATTTAAAAACCAAAGTGGGGGGAGAAAAATTTGAGTTTCAGAGACTTTGTTTCCTGCATTCTGGTGACTTTAGAAGAGTTAAAATAACGAAACAATACGTACACTCCAACAGCATGTTAAACTTTTGATTTTACCTTTAACTCCCAGGAAAGAAAACCTGAATAATTCGCCCCTCTGGTGTGAACTTGTCGTGTGAATCTCTGGCATAAATTAATATTCATCCGTTTTAATTTATTTATGCTCCTGCTTGAGTATTTATTTCTCTTAGTTCTCTCCATTTCTCTCTCTGTCTCTCGCTCAATGAAGGTCTTTTCGCGACAACGGCATCACTGCGCTCTGAAACCCGTTATTTCCAGCGGCACGACAGCTTTTCACTGCGTCAAGCAAAGCCCAACTTTGGGCGCTGCACGCTGTGGCGTGCGAAGCTTAAACATGAGCTCAAACTGCACTGTGTCACGAGCATAGACTGCTCTCTTTCGCTGGGAAACGACAGTTGGTGTAGCTCTATTGTCGTCCGGGTGGAAACAGTAGGGATTACACACACTGTTCAGTTTCAGAAACACGCTAAGATAACGAAAAGGGAAAATTTGCCATAAATCGGGAGAAATATGGGAGCATTACATGCTTCTAATCCTCCCAAATACACCCGAGCTCAGTCACTTACAGTCTGATTTCTTTCTCGGATTTGCACACTAAAAAGCACAATACCAACAGAGAGTTTCCCTCATTTCCCAGCCCTGTTTTGAATGGCGAACAGCAGGAGTCACTGTCACTGATATCGCTGCGCTTTCAGGAAACGCCACGGGGTGCCAAAGCTGGAATAATTTCTAATATTTTGTTTGAATAATGAAAAAGTTGCACCTTGAAGGAACAAAAGGGATTTTTAAATGGAGTGCGTACTCCTCCACAGAAACAGACAATGCAAATGTGTTCTTGGTACGAAGTGACACCTCCTGTATACTGTATGTGTGATGATGAGTAACAAACTGATTCATTTCCTTAGAGGGTTAAACAAGCAACCTCGGCATCTCTGTAAAGTCCTTTGTCTATCTTCAGAGCTTTCTAAGTGAAGGCCACATTTAGCAACTCATAACGTAATAACTGCGCATAATGTAATCATTTCCTGTCAGCTCTCTACTGTACTCTATCCAATAAAGGCCAATATCTTGTAAACAAGTAGGGTTTGACTTGAATGGCTTCCTGGATGCTTACATCTAAATTGGTTGCTTTGCTCAGTTGTCGTGCAGAAACTGTGAACATCAGACTGCCGAACATCATACATTTCTTATAAAAAAGATCAGTTTTCTGAGTCCAAACAGCAACATATAAAGCTCTGTTTTCCCTGAAGGGAAATATCAACTCTGTGTGGGTGGAAGGCTGAAACAGAAGGCACTTTAAGGACCTATTTTCAAATTTAACAACATCAGTGTGGACAGGGCTTCAGTATTGGGAAGTTGTTTACTGTTTGGCAAAACACTCATTAAAAGGAGCTCATTTCTTCCAGGCTAAAAAAAGTTACCCCCCTCCACTTCAGTTAGGATTGTTTGGCGAGCACACGGCCCGTAAATTAAACTTAGATTGAATGCTGTGACTGAATCTGTCTGTAAAAAATCCACAATTTCTGGAGAGAAATTCTCAGGCTGCTTCTGGTGCATCATTGAACTGAAACCAGCAACAATCAGGCCAGACACACACACACACACACACAGGTACTTGTTGACAGTAATGGGAGATGGATGTGTGCTCAAACAGCAGCTGCTGACGGTGTTGGCGTGCAGAGAGGGAGGCGCTCGGCATGGCGGGGATGGAATGGCATCACCTGGCTGGTGATGGAGGCAGAAGCGCAGGATGGGCTGCTGTGGTTGCCGTGGCGCTGTAGCAGAAAGTTTGTCAGTGACGGAATGAGGCCAATCCCTCCTCTAGTGCGTGTATATGGATTAATAATACACCACACAGCAGCATGAAATCCAGCTGTATACAAGGAGAAGAGAAAATAAATAGAATTCCTGGGAGTAAAGTGGAAGAGAGCAGTGGTGTGTAATGCTGTCTGTCCATGTGTGCATGTGCCACTTTGCTTTGTCAGCCTGTCACAGTAACTCAGCATGACAAGCCACCAGATCTACATTAACCTGTGTGTGTGTGTGTGTCTGTTGGTGTGAGCGTGAGGAGAATTTAATCAAACTCAGGTGACCCACCTTTTTATTTGCAAAGCTTTTAATTTAAGAATAAAATTCACTGTTCAGTCACACATAAATATGAACAATTTGTTTTTGTCAGATGTGCAAATATGTAAAAAATAAAAATTTGAAAGAGTAACTTAAATTTCAGTTTATATACACCGATCAGACATAACATTATGACCACCTGCCTAATATTGAGCAGGTCCCCCTTTTGTCGCAAAAACAGCCCTGACCCGTGGAGGCATGGACTCCACTAGACCTCTGAAGGTCTGCTGTGGTATCTGGCACCAAGCCGTCAGTAGCAGATCCTTTAAGTCCTGTATAAGTTGCGAGGTGGGGCCTCCGTGGATCCGACTTGTTTGTCCAGCACATCCCACAGATGCTCCATCGGATTGAGATCTGGAGGATTTGGAGGCCGAGTCAACACCTCCAACTCGTTGCCGTCCACATGATGTAAAAGAAAACGTGATTCATCAGACCGGGCCACCTTCTTCCATCGCTCCGTGGTCCAGTTCTGATGCTCACGACGTGCCCGTTGTAGGCGCTTTTTAGCGGTGTACACTGGTCAGCATGGGCACCATGACCACACTGTGTGTTCTGACACCTTTCAATCGCAACCAGCATTAACTTTCTCAGCAGTTTGAGCTCCAGTAGCTCTTCTATTGGATCGGACAACACGGGCCAGCCTTCACTCCCCACGTGCATCAATGAGCCTCGGGTCTGACTCTGTCGCCGGTTCACCGGTTCTCATTCCTTGGACCACTTCTGGTAGGTCCTGACCGCTGCAGACCGGGAACATCCCACAAGAGCTGCAGTTCTGGAGATGCTCTGACCCAGTCGTCTAGACGTCACAATCTGGCCCTCGTCAAAGTCGCTCACATCCTTACGCTGGCCCATTTTTTCTGCTTCCAACACAAAGTTCAAAGTTCAAAATGTTCACTTGCTGTGTAATATATCCCCCCCACTGCCAGGTGCCATTGTAACGAGATAATCAATGTTATTCACTTCACCTGTCGGTGGTCTTAATGTTATGGCTGATCAGTGTAGATATATGTCTCCAGGACGTCTAATTCCAATGTGATGCCGGCTTTGTAACAATTGCTTGTCATGGAGATTTTGGTAACCCTGCCTGCACAGTAATGCTGGGATCCTTTTTAATTGGTCACGCATACGTGTTGCTCGAGACTGTTTACAAGCATCCCGTGACCTGAAATGAAATACTGAGATGAAAGTGATTATAAATGCTTCTTTTATTTTGTTGTTCTTGTATTTTATTCATGTTATTCAAGTTGAATTTCATCATAGAGCACGCTGTTGGAGAAAGATTACAAGGAGGTCTCCAGTCCTCTGCATATATAGCACATGCACACCAACTCATGTTCATGTAATTTAAAGCCTCCACAACGGGTGCCTGTTTCGGCTGCAAAAATGTCAGAAAAATGTGCGACTTTAAACAACATCCCGCAGCCATGCTAGCAGCTCTGTGAGGCTGTAACGCTCATAGTAGAAATTCTTGTTTAAGCAATTGTAGTGAAGTACTCTACATGTAAAAATGGTAGTGGTTGTCATGCTAACATGGTCACAATTAATGTTCACCTGCTGATGTTTAGCAGGTCTGTTCAAAGGTAAACGATGGTTCATTGCAGTTAAGGTTTTACTTTCCTAGCTTGAGCCATCAGTTCCATCAGTTGTGATAACAATAAACACGATTAGGGCTGTCAATTGATTAAAATATTTAATCCGATTAATCGCATGATTGTCCATAGTTAATTGCGATCAATCGCAAATTAATCACATTTTTTATCTGTTCAGAATGTACCTTAAAGGGAGATTTGTCAAGTATTTAATACTCTTATCAACATGGGAGTGGACAAATATGCTGCTTTTTGCAAATGTATGTATATATTTATTATTGTAAATCAATTAACAACACAAATAATGACAAATATTGTCCATAAACCCTCACAGGTACTGCATTTAGCATACAAAATATGCTCAAATCATAACATGGCAAACTGCAGCCCAACAGGCAACAACAGCTGTCAGTGTGTCAGTGTGCTGACTTGACTATGACTTGCCCCAAACTGCATGTGATTATCATAAAGTGGGCATGTCTGTAAAGGGGAGACTCGTGGGTACCCATAGAACCCATTTACATTCACATATCTGGAGGTCAGAGGTCAAGGGACCCCTTTGAAAATGACCAAAATTTAGCCCAACTTTGGAGCGTTATATTTATTTATTCCTTCCCAACATGTTAGCATGACATTGGTTGGTACCAATGGATTCCTTAGGTTTTGTAGTTTCATATGATATCTGTGTCTTCACTATAGCCCTAAAACTAGAGCCTCTGAAAGTAAAAACTGAGACGACCAACCCTGTTCTCCCCTACTGTATATTCAGCTCTCTTGTGTGTCGTCGTCCCCCCCCCCTCTTCATCTGTTGGTCAGCCCTACAGTATATCTCTTTCTGAGTGTTTATTTGTGATGTGTGTGCAGGAGGTGGGCTGTGATCGCCAGCTGGCCAGTGGTGCCAGGGAGGATAACTGCGGCGTCTGCGGTGGCGCCGGCTCCACATGCCGGCTGGTGCGAGGACAGGCCCTACCCCACCTTACACCAGAACAATGTAGGTGTCCAACTCACATGCATGCATGTCTTCATTCACTCTGGTTCCACTTTCTAAGTCTCATGTTCACCAAGTTAATCCTTAATACTTCACACAGTGGACTTTAAATCTGAAATACCCTCGCAGCCCTTTCCCTCCTCCAAAAGTTACTAAGTCCGTCACCTTCCGGCCCTCCGCAAATAGCTCGGCCCATGAGCTTTCTAGGTCATTTAAGAGAATTCACCCTCAGCTCAGGCCTAATATATCTCTGCCGGTTTCATAACTGTAGACAAAACAAGTACTGTATATCTCTGCCCAGCCGTCCTTCCGGTCTGGCTCTATGGGAGGTAACAGAGCTGGATCTGTCCACAGGCCTCCAGGAGCCATCTCAGCTTTGACCTGCTCTTCTCTCATTGCCTCCGCCATTTATTTATCAAGGCTGAACTATTAAAATGTAGGGCTGGGACGATACACCTATCTCCCGATTCAACACTATCATGATACTTGGGTGCCGATTCGATATGTATCGCGCTATTACGATTTATTGCAATTTTTGTTAACGTTTTCAGCTCCATCGAGGCCGTTTAAATGCATTGAACATAAATGTCAGTATATGGGTGCTCTACAGTTGTAGCGTCGACCCATTTGACCACGGAGATAAGAGCGACGGCCGGCATGACCGCAACATTACCGTGACACGATAACCTGTTAGCATGCAGCTTTAGTCGTGATGTCTAGCTCTGCTTTTCCTGTCAATGTGTGAAACCCAAAGTGTTTCCATCCTTTACTGGATGTGTAGTGTTTACCACGCTGGATTTAAAATGTGAGGGTGCAGGTCGTACCCACGCAGACCCTCCAACGTTTTATACTTTGTTCTTCTTGCAGAAGAAAAGTCTGACATATGTCCAAAAGAAATTCCAAAAAATGTTCTAAAAATGTCCGAAAGATGTCCAAAACAATGTCTGAAAATGTCATAAAAATGTTTTCGAATATATGTCTGAAAAACGCTGAAGAAAGGACGACATATATCCAAAATAAATTCCGAAAAATGTCTCTGAAAATGTCTGAACAAAATATCTGAAAAATGACCAAAACAAATTATGAAAACTGTCCAAAAAATGAACGAAAGTAGGTCGAAGAAAAGCAGAAAAAAAGTCTGACATATGTAAAAATATGGAAAAACTCCGATAAAATGACTGAAAAATGTCTGAAAAAAAGTCTGAAAAATATATAAAAAAAAAAAAAAAAAGCCCACAAAAAGGCAGAAAAAGTCTGAAAAAAGACTGAAGAAAGGTGGACATACATCCGAAAAAAAATTCCGTTTTGGCTCACTGTGGTTTGTTTTGGTTGACGGATACGGAACGTATATGACGTCACGTTACTCAGACTACAATAATAAAAGCGGTAACTTCCTTTTACCTCCGCAGAGACTCAAGTGAAGCAAATATATTGATTCTGGCATTAAAAAATTGATTTCAAAATCGTAAAAAAAATCGTGATACATAGGTGAATTGATTTTTTTCCCCACCCGTATTAAAACGCCACCTGGCTGCAGCAACCCGCCCACTACCAGATGGAGCTACACCATTCACGTAGCAATGACTTTTTTTTTTTCTGCACAGGTTTTCATAAAATTTAACACCCAATTATTTTGGCTTGCAGTTGGTTAGATCTAAAAACAAAACACTGTGCATAACGAGAAGAGCCAAGCAGAAAATGTGTTGAGTTTTAATCAGTTTCCATCTTAGTTTTAGAACAACAAAATTGGCTCAGCACTGATCATTCAGTCTGTCATGAGAGATTAGAGGAAAACAATGCTGAGTAGATCAGTATTCATTGCTTGCTGCAGTTTTCTTGAATACTGCTCAATAAACCAACCAATGAATCCACAAATACTTAATGTTCATTTCTCAGCGTTTTTGTAAACTCTTCATGTTAAAAGCAAAGACACTTAATTCACAGATGCATATATCTCTCTCTTTATATTGACTAGAAGATTTGTTTACTACACACACTCTGCTTGCCTGATAGATGCGGAGGCTCCAACAGCACAAATAACAGCTTTACAATATTGGAAATATGAAAATGCAATTTCCACTGGGGCGGAAGTTTGTTTAAATGTTCCCAGGACTGCTCGGCATTTCCCCAAGTTTCAACAGGTTAATGAAGTACACACTGGCAGCAAATCTATATATGCATAGCAGAGTTATTGGCTCTCGGGCTGGAGTATTATATCAAATGTTTCAAATTAAGTTGTTTTGGCATGCCTCGGGGAGTGGAAATGAATATGGCTGGAATTAGAAATCACAGCCAGCGACCATGTAAATATTTCTCTGGGTTTTTTAATATGTGGGGGATATTTAGAGAACAGCAGGGTTGAGTTAGTGCCGTTCTACAAAAGCATAAGAGATGCAATACCAATGGAATAAAACTGGCTTTATTCAGGAAATATAAACATAGAGACACATCTTAACATGTCGTGATTAGCAAGTCTGCAAATTATGAACATTTAGGAAAACGTTGTAATTTGCAGGATGAAGGTTTGGCACAAGGCTCCCTCACCTTCTTCAATCTTAAGGAGTCAAAACTCAACACTCATCTTAATCATGAGACCAGCGTGTTTTGGCTTGTTGCCGTCATGACATCATCACTTGGTCATCCTCACCCAGGTGAAGGATATTTCTCTTCTCCATGCACCTTTGAAGTAGTGGAAGTTGTACCAGAAATCTCTACTCTGTTTGCATTGCCTCGATCGACGTCAAGGTGATAAAGGATGGTAGGGATGCACCGATATCGATACCAGTATTGGGTATCGGGTCCGGTACTGTGCTCATGTACTCGTACTCGCAAAACGGCTCCGATACAACGGCACCGATAACACTTTACGGCATCGTGACGTTAACCTCTCGTCACCATCTTTCGGGTCCTATCGCACGCGCTCACGCTCCACCTCCCCGACGGTGCGGGCGAGACGGGCCGCTCACACCCTCCAGCTGGCTGTTAACGAGGGTCTTTTGGCACAGAGAAGTACTCGTATCGGTACTCGGTATCGGCGAGTACCCAAATGTAAGTACTTGTACTTGTACTCGGTCTGAAAAAAAGTGGTATCGGTGCATCCCTAAAGGATGGTGGAAAACTAAAAGGAACCCCTTATAACAGGGGTGTCCAACAAACGGCCCGCGAGCCAGAATCGGCCCTCCAAAGGGCCGAATTCCGGCCCACTGGATGACTATGCAAAGTGTAAAAATTGCAGAGAGGTCATTAATTCCTATTTTTCAATAAAATGCGCTGCTGTCCTAATAAGTGCAGTAGGCCCTATACTGGATACGCTATTATAGATTCCACATGCTGTCGTACAGGCTATACGTGACGCAACACGGTCAAAGCTACTGTTTATGCTGGTGGAAAATGTCTTTGTCAAAAAGAAGAAAAGTGGAAACAATGTTGGGTTTTCCTAGAAAAAAATGGATTCCTATTTCTTCACAGAGGTAAATGGGAAGCCAGCGTTGCTTGGTGTGTTCACAGCACTTTTCAGTGCTCAAGGAATATAATATTTCGGCGCCTCTATCGGACTCATTTTGGCGAAAAATACAAGAACTTGCCGGGAAAACTGAGAACAGAATTAAATTGCTGTCAGGTTTGAGGAAACAGCAACAGTCTGTAGCAGAGAGATCAGCGGGACATCTCTGGCATCTCTTTTGTAAAGGATTTTCCATTAATCGTGAACGTTTTCAGAATGTACTTGTACTTCTTTACACTAACAGGAAGGGATTATTTGTTGTTATTTATAGGTTACTATGCATTGGTTTTACTTTAATTGTCCCACTTGAGATCAAATTGGACTGTACGTTGCCCCTGAACTAAAATGAGTTTGACACCTCTGCCTTATAATATGGCAATCCAATAAAAAACAACACCAAAGTCTCAGCCTCAGAAATGACCACAGGGTTGAACCCTCAAGAAAGGCGTTTCTTTTATTTTGTCCATCAAATGTACACATGAGTGAGAATGCAAAATATTGAAGACCACATTTTCTATGGTTTTAAATGTTTGGATTCTCATAATATCAATATTTTATTAATCAATATTTGCCGTTCTGAATCCCTTTCATGTGGAATAATGGTGTAGTCAGTAAGACCACAAATACAGATATCAAACCAATCAATTAAAATTTGTAATTTTAGTATTAAAAAAATTTAAAAAGTTTTTTGCTTTTTTTTTTTTAAATAGAGTTTATTTCTGAAAAAACAAGTGTACAAAAATAAATAAATAAGTAAATGCACACAAATTAACAAATACAATAAAATAGTCATAGTTAAAATAAAAAATAAATAAAAAATAATAAAAATAATAATAAAAAAATAAAATAAAAATAATAATAATAAATAAATAAACATTAATTAATTAATTAATTAATAATTATAAATTGTTAGGGGTCTGCATAAACATGCATAAAGCAAGCACAAAAGTTAAGCCGAAGAATTGGTATTTCCAGTGCTTCCTTTGCAATATTCCTGGTCAAATATATACACGCATACACTGTATTAAAATAAGGTTTTTAAATTGAATCAATACTATTTTCAAGAGGGAGTGCTTTATCTATATATATAATTGCTAAAACTGCGCCGCAGCACTGCTCTAGCTTTTTTCCACAGCTTCATCAGGCCTTCATTAGGACTTAATTTGCTGATGAAGGCTCAATACCCAGCCCAACTAAAGATCTTTAATATTGTGTTAATCATCCCAACCCTAATAGCACATTTACCAGTCAGCACCACAGCCAATGTCCCCTAATGGCCGGCACAAGGCTGCCTTTGTAGCACTCGAGTAATGTGGACAGACCGAGGCTCTAAATAGTGGAAAGAGTTGCCGTATAGCTGTCGGAGAGCTCTGGTCCACAGCATCGGGTTTGTCTGCGACTGCCAGTTGCACTTAAGTCATCTTTCCTCATCCAAGAATCCTCCTCCCTTGCTCCAAAGCCCAAATAACGTCCTCAAGAGCGAGACAATGACGACATGCTGGAACTTTTTTGTAGCAGTGGGCAGTTGTATGCGTTTTCACAGCACTGTGTCTGGACCTTTAGAGACCTTGTAGATCTAGGAGGAGGAATTCAATCCAAGCAACCGACTCTGGCTTTAATAATAATAATAAAAAAAAGAGCTCTCCAGTAAGTCACAGGTGTGATGTGATGACATGTTACTTCCTGCCAGGTCCTTTAGAGGTTCTGGCAGAGGAAGAGTCACTTGACAATAATCAACTGGGCTGTTGGGCTGCTATACCGGCTGCACTTCTGCTCAGAAGCTCATGAGGTGAAGGCCTAAAGTTACAGGTGGCATCGTCCACTGGTTCCCAAACTGGGACATACAGTATGCAAAGAAAACAAAGTGATTTACATTTTCAAAGTCAAATAGTCTGATTACTACGACGGAGGAAAAAAAAATCTGAGATTTCGAGAATAAAGTCATAACTTTAAGAGAAAAAAAAGTAATTTCCTCCTCCACAAAAGAGTCAGTTTCCCCATCAGGTCCCTGTGGCTCTTTCTTCGGAATAAACGCAGTTTCTTGCACAATCTTTTCAAGGTCCTGATACGGATGATAATGTGGTGCTGATGTGCCAAAAGATGAAGTAATTTGTTATTTGTGAAACCAAAACTAAAGTATAACTTCACAAGATGCTCCACGTTCCTCATTTTCACACAGGCTGCTCTATTTCCCTCTAAAATAACACGTAAAATTACTACTTTATAATATTAGGACTTTATTTTCATAATATTACGACTTTTTTATCTCAAATTTATGACTTTATTCTCATAATATTACAACCCTTTTCTCGTAAACTTCTGACTTTATTCTCATAATATTATGACTTTATTCTCATAATATTATGAATTTATTCTCGTAATATTACGACTTTTTTTCTCGTAAACCTATAACTTTATTCTCGAAATCTCAGATTTATTTTTTTCCCTCAATGTGGCCCTAATACTCCGTCGTAGATTATATTTTCAAACTGACCTCTAAATAGACGAGCAACCTTAAATAATCTGAATAGCCCAGTTGAATTGCTGAAGATACACTCTATATACCCTCGGTATTTAGCAAAATAATTACACTGCCAAAAATAGCTATAGGTAGGTTAGTGAAAGCGTAGGTATAAGGGTTAGCTTCCTCGTGAGAACTCCACTCCCTGATACCCTGTGTAGAGAAGCAGACGCTCAAAATGGACAAATGGTTAAAAAGAGTTAATCCCCCATCGAGAGAGTGGACGTCAGAAAATTTTTTTTTATCAAAAGTTCTAGTTTCTACGGGCTTAAAATTCTGAAATTACAGTTCAAGACTTCTCTGTGGAGCCTTGGTTTAGACAGCAAGGATTCATCTTAGTTTTACTGTATAATATAACTGAACAGCCTGGAACTGAAATGCACTGCACCACTGAAATAATAAAGGCTGTAGTAGAACTAGTTTCATGAAATCTTCGCCCCAAAAACCGTGATCTGGAACACTGAGTGTTGTGTTGGGTTGCTCTGGACCACATCAGCACGGCTCTTTAATGAGCCTCTCAAAGCAGAAAGCAGTTGGATATGTTTCCCATGGCTGCAGACTCACATGTTAAAGCAAAAACGGTTGTGTTGAATATCCTATGAGAAGTACCCGAAATCTCCATTCCAGAAAACAGTGACTATGACACCCCTGGTGCGATAATAACGCGTTAATGCAAATTTGTTTTAAGGCCACTAATTTCTTAAACGCATTAATGCAACTTGAGATCTGTGGTTGTAGCTTTAAAGTTTTAAAGCTAGAGTGAAGATGCGGGTATCATATGAAACTAGAAAACCTAAAGAATCCATTGGTGCCATCCATGTCATACTAGCTTGTTGCAAAGGAGGTTAAATAACGCTCCAAACTTACACTAAATGTTAGCGAGG
>CAKAKR010064262.1:0-39801 GCA_916700685.1 Adelosebastes latens
TTTGCCATTTACTTACTATATATTACTGTGGCATAAGTTCACAGAGGTGGTGGGGTTTCATATTTTAAATTGGCATATTTGCAAAGAACATATCAGCAGACATTGTTTCAATCATTAAATTATAACCTTAAGAAGTTAGATAGATAGATAGATAGATAGATAGATAGATAGTAACTTTATTGATCCCGAGCGAAATTCAAGTTTCCAGCATCACAGTTCCATAGTGCAAAACATGTTAGTAAAAAGGCAGTAAAAAAGTTAGTAGTGCAAAGTACAAAAAATATATACCAGATATAAAAACACAAGGAGATGAAGAAAACTGTTAAAACTGAATATAGTGCAGAGTAATAGCTGTGATACACGACTATTAAAAAAGTGAATATAGTGCAGAAGAGTGTTAAAAATGAGTATAGTGCAGGGTAACTCCAGTAGCTTAGTCTATGGAAGTGCACATCAAGTTAATACATCAATATAGGAATGTCATGTAAATCCTGTAATTTACATACTTGGGTACATTTGTCCTTCCTATAATGTTGAATTTGGCATTTTTTGACAACTATTGTACAGTTAAATCTGGGTCTTGTAGCCCTCCAAAATATGAGGCAAGCACAAAACAAACCTTTAGATACTTGGGTATATTTGTCCTTCCTATAATGTTGAATTTGGCATTTTAGACAACTATTGTACAGTTTAATCTGGGTCTTGTAGCCCTGAGGCAAGCACAAAAGAAACCAAGACTAAAATAAGGACAGATGTGGGACTAAAACCCAAATGACTCCCACCATCTCTGCAACACAAATAACAGTTGAAACAACTTTGTAATTCATTTTTTACCTTCAAAAGCAGTGTGCATTTCTTCTGTAAAGGCCTCTAAGGATTTCCCCTTCATTTTATGCCTTTTGTCTTTGCCCTTGTTGTTGTCAGGGCGCACAAACTTGCCCTGTTTCTTTCGTCCCATGTTGCAACCAGCTAGTCAGCTATACTCTCAGATTACAACCTGCATTAAAAAACTAACTAGCATCTGACATTAGCTAGCAAGCTGCCACCAGTTTTGTCTAATTTATCTCACAAAAAGTAAACGTTTCGTATTTTATCTACGCTTACTACATTCACAAGTTCAAATAGGTTGTCACAATATAATTCGTATTAGCTTCTGCTTAGCCTGCACTTCTATTTTACACCACATGTAACACAGTATTAGTTAGCTTCGGCTACTTCCTGTCGTGGTAAACACGTCGTAGTCCAAGACGTCATCACGTTATTTTGATCACGTGGCCTGACGTCTGATGTAACGACCACCCAAAACAGGAAGTGAACCAGAAAACAGAGAAAACAACCCAAATAGCACATTTTAGTCGCTCTAAAACCAGTCATGCAGTGTTTGTGTAACGGTATACATCATATATTAACATTGTGGATGGTCAGTGTATCTCTTTTCAGTAAGTATTTGCACTCTACTGAGTGTATTTTTTTTTAATACCATATATTCGTATCTGCAGGACAGATAATAATGCATACAGTGTACTTTAGACTAAGCTACTGGAGTTACCCTGCACTGCACTAATTTTTAACAGTCTCTTATGCACTTTTGTAATAGTCCTGTATCACAGCTGCTACCCTGCACTATATTCAGTTTTATCAGTTTTCTTCATCTCCTTGTATTTTTATATCTGGTATATTTTTTTGTACTTTGTACTTTGCACTACTAACTTGTTTACTGCCTTTTTACTAACATGTTTTGCACTATGGAACTGTGATGCTGGAAACTTGAATTTCCCTCAGGATCAATAAAGTTACTATCTATCTATCTATCTATCTATCTATCTATTATATTGTGGTGGTGTGCTAATTGATTTGACTTGTTTTTCTACACAGTAAATCATGGATTGGCTGGTAAAATGAAGATAGTCGAGGAGCCAAACACATTTGGGTAAGTTAAGTAAAAGATAAATAGAAAGCTTTATTGTCATTGTACATGGTACAACGAAATTTTGAGGCTTCTCCAGCTCAGCGCAGTTAAAAAATAGATAAATAAAAACAACAGACAGCTACAATACACATTCATTACTCCATTTTACACATAACATCACAACATTCACAGTACCCATTTGTTCCCCACATGATACACATATATTTGGAGTGCTTCTCCAGATCAGTGCAATTAAAAACTGTGTATAAATAGTGTAGCTATTCCACAAACACCTCTGTCACAGTGGGCACCTTGTTGATATTAGCCCCTTTCTGACTGATTTTCTCTGTGTTTAGGTTGAACAATCCTTTTCTGGCTCAGGGAAGCAGACTACAGCCTAAAGTGACCCCAGGTCCAGTGTCTGGTAAAAATAGTTTAACATAATTTAAATTGTATTTAATTAAAGTAAAAAGGGTTAACCAGTAGATGTTGACAGAGTTATCAGGATATTTTCTGTTGGATCAACTCAATCACTGAATTAATTCATCATATCAACACCAATGTCTTCTTCAAGGTCCTGCACATTTTCACCGGCTTGCTGGAAAGTGCTTCACTCTCACAGAGTCAACGTGAGTATTTTATAGAGTCACTTACACATCACTTACACCTGAGTAGTAATAATGATATTGCACAGCACTTTACGGTATAATGACTGTGCAAGATCATTATTACTACTCAGGTGTAATTCATACTGTGCAATATCTTCAGGTGGAATTTCATTTAATTCTCACTGTGCAATATAATTTTCCACTTGTGCAAATTTTTTTTTAGTCTGTTTATTGTCAATACTGTTTATACTGCTTCTGTTTTTATACTTACTTTTATTTAAATGGATCATATTTTGTTACACTTTGTTTAGCTCTTTTTTTTTTTACTGTGTTAGCTGATGCTTCTTGTTTTTTGCACTATCCCCTTTGCTGCTGTACACTGCAAATTTCCCCACTGCGGGACTAATAAAGGAATATCTTATCTTATTTTATCTTTACTTTAACCAACAGGTAGCTGGCAATATACAGGAACTTGGCTTGGGTCTTGAGGAGCTCTAGCATTTGTTCATTGGCAAATAAACTGTAACTTTCACACGCTGCACGGCTAGGTTCACAGCTATAACGTTATGGCTACTCACACACACACTAGGCTCTCTTTCTCTCTCTCTCTCGGCTGACCGGACACTCGCTAACGTTATGCCGCTAGCACAGCTTGCTAACACCAGCTAACACCGGTAGTTCCCTTGTCATGATTCCACATCGCTCATGCCTGCACGGACATCCTTGCGGAATGCATAACCAAAGCGCCGCTGCCTCTGTTTGGATGTTTAGAATTGGGGTTCGCTTGGCCGGAAATGGTGAAACAGATGTGCCATGGTAATTTCAAAATAAAGACACATCTTAAAAATGATATGTATCGATGTTTTCACTTTGCATCGATGATAGTGGTGATAGTTCAATCGATATATCGATCCAGATCGATGGATCGTTACACCCCTATTGCATAACAAAATCTTTTAATGAAGTTTACATTTTTTTTCCAGTGGGAGATCAGGTGACTCAAATATCACCAGTGGTTTTAATAAATAAAGAGATTGATTTGATCTTCTTTTTCTTCTGTTAACATCCATTGTCACTCATGTCCCTCTTCATACCTGACCAGCTGTCCATCAGAGTTGGTCGTTTCGGATGAATCTGTTGCCTTCCGAGTGCTTGCCATAGTAAACGTAGCGACACTTGGCGAATACCCCTAAAAACAGTGAGAGAGAAAGAGTCAGGTGAGTTGTGGGTCATGCTTGTATTTAAAAATAACGAGGAAAACATTGGGAAAAATTGAGAAAAAAATATGTTTTCAGACTGGATTACTAGGGCTGCACAATTAATCTAAATTTTATCTAAATCATAATATGGCCAACTGCAATTTTCAAATTGCAGGAGGCGCTATATTTGTTAAAGGTGAATGTATCAATATACCATTTTAAATTAAATATTATTGTGCTGGCCTACACATCATATTATACAGACTTAAGAAAACATCTTTGTTTGATACAGATCCCCGCAAAAATCACACCATAATCATTTGAATATTTTTTTCAATGAAAATTAAAATAATTATGTAAAAAATAACATCCCCTCTAACATCCAAAATCATATCGCAATTGCAATATCAGTGAAAATAATCCCAATTAGATATTTTCTCAAAATTGCGCAGCCCTAATTTGTACTGTATCTCTTGGAATATTTCAGTGACAGACAGGCAAACTTGGCATTCACCAGTCAGTAACTTCTTGATCGCAGACATTTGTGCCATATTCACATATATAATTACAGTGTTGGAGTTATAGATGTTTCTAACCTGTGGGGCGAGACCCTCACAGGGGATCCACAAACTGATATAACCAAAGAATGATACCAGTGCAGCTTTCAAGTAGGGCTGTGAATCGATTAAAATATTGCGATTAATGGCATGATTGTCCATAGTTCATCGCGATTAATCGCAAATTAATCACATATTTTTTAAGTATTTGTCAAGTATTTAATACTCTTATCAACATGAGAGTGGACAAATATGCTGCTTTATGCAAATGTATGTATATATTTATTATTGGAAATCAATTAACAATACAAAACAATGTCAAATATTGTTCAGAAACCCTCACGGGTACTGCATTTAGTATAAAAAATATGCTCAAATCATAACATGGCAAACTCAAGCCCAACAGGCAACAACAGCTGTCAGTCTGTCAGTGTGCTGACTTGACTTTGACTTGCACCAAACTGTATGTGATTATCGTAAACTGGGCATGTCTTTAAAGGGGAGACTCGTGGGTACCCATAGAACCCATTTTCATTCACATATCTTGAGGTCAGAGGTCAAGGAACCCCTTTGAAAATGGCCATGCCAGTTTTTCCTCGCCAAAATTTAGTGTAAGTTTGGAGCTTTATTTAGCCCCCTACGCGACAAGCTAGTATGACATAGTTGGTACCAATGGATTCCAATGGTTTTTTAGTTTCATATGATACCAGTATCTTCACTCTAGCTTTAAAACTGCTACAACCTAAAAATCACAAGTTGCGTTATTATCACGTAAACTTTGACAGCCCTAGTTTCACGACATTCAAAACAAGGCGTAACATTTTACGAGGTAGTAAACAGCATCCAATGTGTTCATTAGACCTCAAGGATGCAGAGGATAAGTGTCAGTAAGAAACGTTCAATGCAAACTAAACCATGTTTGTTTACTACTGTACAAAACCTCCACAGGGTAGCTTTAAATGGCAGCACTGAACTGTAGGGGACGAGTGGTGTTGCTGGGAAGGATGAGCATCTTGTTCAAGAGAAAGACCAGTGTGGCCTCAGGGCAGACAGAGTCCTGACAGTAACAAGCTCACAGCCACCTACGCACACAGACACACACACTGACCTATCACAGCAGGCAATTATTCAATTATCAGCAGGCATGGCATTTGCGTATCTGCATGTGATAGGCTAATAAAACACACTAGATATTACGGGTGTAATGATACATCGATCTGGATCAATATATCGATTCAATGATCAATGATCCAATATCATCGATGCAAAGTGAAAACATCGATAAATATTGTCATCTTTAGGATATGCCTTTATTTTGAAATTCCCACTTTATATTTATTATTTTTATTAAAAGAATATATAGGATAGATTTTTTCATTTAAATGTCTGAGAAAACTTTGTCAAATCACATTTTAGTTGCTTTTTGTGAGTTGATATAAATGTAACTGATTGTGTTAAAGCAGCAGTGGGTAGAAATGGAGCAAAAATGACTAAATAAAGTTATTTTTATGAAACGGTCACTGTATCCTGACAGTAGTGCACGAGAGAGGAAAAAAATCGTGTGCCTCTGTGTCCTCCGGTGTCCTCCGGTGCTCCTAATGGCATCTACAAGATTTCACAGACCGAAGGAAACAACCAATCAGAGCTGAGCTGGAGCCTGCTGTCCTGCTGGTCAATGGTCAAACTAGGCAGCGCTGATCAAATATGAATCAATATTCTGTTATTGTAATGCATATTTCCCGTGTAAAATGTTTTCAGAAACATCTGGTAGTAGCTGTAAAATGAGAAAGTCTGTGACCCGGCAGCCATGTTGAAAGCAATTGAGGAAATACCAAGCACCGCCCACCAGCTGGAGCGCAGCCAATAGGAACGCTCTCTCTCTGTGAAATGACCTGTGATTGGCCAAGGATTTTTTAAAGCCTCAAAACAGAGCCATGAGGAGGTGTAGAAGTCTAATTTTTTCTCAGAACACTTGAATTACAATATGCTGAAAGGTTACTATGGAATTTTTGCCAAAAACTTTCTGCCTGCTGCAGGTTTAAATAGTCATATGATATCATCTCATATCAATCGCAGGCCCCTGAACTGAATCGAAATCGTATCGTGGCAGACTTTGTGATATCAGCAAATATTGTATTGTTGTCCAAAGAATCAATACAATATCGTATCGTGATGAAACTTGTGATTCACACCCCTACTAGATAATACAGACAGATTCATTTTGGAGTTGAGAACTTACTACAGTATCCCACTTGTGCAATATCTTGCATGGTGCTGCTGCTACTAAGAAGCTGCAAGTATGATACGTATTGATTCTACAGTATGAACAGTGTAAGTTAAGCAAAGGTAATAAATCATTCACAGAAACTAGATTTAACTAGAATCCTGTAAAAGCAGCCATGTGCCCTCTATGCAGCTCAGAGGATGAATCCAAGATGGCCGGCAGTGCTTTCTTGTTGCCGTCCAGGGAGAGGGCAGCCCACAGCCCTGTGGCTTGCTCTGCTCTGATGTCACTGCGCTCCTGCTGCCACTTGATGAATGTGGCGGGGCTGCGGCTAGGTGTCACCTCTCACCAAATGAGGCAAGGACAAGTGGCATTAGTGCTGTCAATGATCCTCTGACAGCAGAACAGACACAGCTTTCGCCGGGCTTTTTTTAAATAGACATCAAGTGTATTACAGGAGAAAGGAGGGGACGGAGACAGGGCAGAAAAAAGGAGAGACTTATGGGAGAGGCGGTGTCGCGGAGGGATGACGGGGTGCTCCGAGCGCTAAGTCCAATCACATAATCCAAAGAGACACTGTCAAGGGCGGGGAGAGAATGGCAACTAAGTGACAGAAAGCAGAGACGGGGACAGAGATACTGGTGCCATATTAGTGCCGAGCATATTCTGATGCCACCCTCAATTCTAACCAAACCTGACACATCGCTCTCGTTCCCCCACTCTCTCTGACTCTTCAAAGTAGGCTCTACCAAGTCACACACACACATGCGCACATGTACAGTACGCACAAACACACACACACACACACACACACACACACACACCAGTCCCTCGCAGCAGTAGTGGGTGTTCTGTCAGGCGGAGGAGCAGTACAGCAGCAGCAGCAGCAGCAGCCCACAGGCCCGAGGACAAGCTCAGTCAATCTAAATCTGGACTTTGTAGTGGAGCAGTGCTCATTTCCCCTCATAGCCCAGCTACTTGAGGTGATCCAAACACTGAAGTGTGAGGAGCTGTCACCTCCGATAAAATCCGGGACCAGCTCCATGCCTGCCTGCTCCCCCGGTGTGTGAGGGGTACATATACGTGTGTGTGTGTGTGTGTGTGTGTGCATGTGTGTGCTTCTCTGACAGCGAGGAGGTTGGGGCGGGTGAATTCCAGCTGCCGTGATTTGCCTGGGGATATAGGTGCCACGGCTGGAGACTGGGCTTGACACCACAGGACTCGGGGTGTCTCACAGCGCTCTGATCACATGGGCGCCGGGGCCTTTCACATATTCACAGCTTACCCGGCGAGAAACTCACTCTCTCTCCAGGAGTGGGGCCCCCTTAAAGAGATTACCCACTGAGGTACCAGAACCAAGACTCCTATAAGACATGACCTAGAGGGGATATATTTGTAAGTTGCAACCAAAGCCTTTCAGAGATAACCTTCACAGATGAAGGAACTAAAGCTAAAGGCCCCTCAAGCCTTCACACTCTGCTGAGCTCGTCGCTAGCCCCGTGGGGACCGAGAATGATTGGAAGGGAACACATTCGGAGATTCTCCGAAACCAATCAGAAAGCTCTGGCAGCGTGTGACCTGTAACTCTCCAACAAACAAAAGCTATACCTGCGATCAAACGGGAAGAGGAAGAGTACATTAAAGGACGAGCCCATATGTGTTCTGCTCCGTTTTTTTCAAATGGAAACGCCCACTCAGCCATGGCAAAAGGCAGTGACGTAGGTTTCCATAGTAAGCCAATCGAAGCTAATCAATAAGGTTATGAATAATGTGAACGCTAGCACTAGCTGAGTCCAAGCTAGCTGTGCTAAGTTTGGAAATAACTGAAAGGGTTGGCTCTGATTTTTTGAAGGGTTGTATGTATACTAACACGTTCTGCAAGGTAAAATGACTGTTTTGTGAATTGAGTCTGGTCCGTTCTTGAAGACTGCGATATAAAGGCTTCAGTTGCTGTCAGGACGAGCTGTCTGACGGCAAGGTAAGGCATCTGTGGACGGGAGCAGGAGGAAAATGTATTTTAGACACCTAAAAAAAATCTATATCAAAACACAGTATAGCATACTTGTATGCTATATTTAGAATATTTTCACAGCTTTACCTCGCCATCAGCCAGCCCTTTCTGACGGGGAACTGAAGCCATTATGTTGTGGTCTTCAAGACCAGACCAGACTCCATTAAAAAAAACATAATTTTACCTCGCAGAACACAGGAGTTGCTGCTACTGATTGGTTAGTTTGTTTGTGTCATTGTGTGACTTTCGGATCCAAACTAATGTGGCGTCCACAGCAGTACATTGATTTGCGACCATGTCTGTACTCCGGTCTGCTTCTCAAAACAGGGAGCGGGCTGACCGCCATCTAAGTTACCATATGAAACGTTAATACACTGACTGGATGTATATATACTCTACATGTAGCAGCATCATCATGCAGAAACCTACGTCAGGACACGTGGGAAAAAGAAAGGGTTTGAGAAAATAGCATTTTGACACTAAAACATACTGACTTTGACCAAAATTTGAATGTTTGGATTTGAATACATACGGAACACCACTGGGAAGCTACAGAATGATATAAAAACCTAAAAAAAACTAAAAAATAATGGACCCGCCCTTTAAGGTAAAGAGCAGAACAAAGAACAGGAATGAGGTTTGTTTCCCAGTGGGTGAAAAACTGCTTCGGAAAAAAAGTGTAATTTTCTGTGCAACCTGGCTCAAGCTCTGGATTTACATTGCAGCACTACATTAAGCAGTGTGTTATGTGCATAAACACATTCCAGTTGGCTGCATTTCCCTTCACAGCGAGAGCTTGCTCTTATTACGAGAAAAACCCGGAGAAAGATGGGGCGGTTGGAGACACAGAAGGGAATAACTAAGCCAAACTCACTCTTACATAACGCCTTCTGAGGCCGCGCTCGCGCCTGTGGGGTTCCGCCTGATGAACGGATACTTAATAACAAGTGGTACAGTGCCAAACCCAGTAGTCTGCGATATCCTCTGTGTATCCTAAGCCATGGATGAGCAAACTTGAATCAACACCCACACTCTCGACCATATACACACTATCGCAGGCCCATACACACTCTCATCTCGTGCACACAAACATAGCACACAGTGAGAACAGTGGGAGCGGCCATTAAAGTGACAGACTAACAAAGTGATGCGGAGGCTACTGTTTCCATCATGCCCTGGTGGAGGAACAATCAGGCCTTTTTTCTGCATATGTCAGGCGGCACCTTGTTGTTTTTAAGGGGAGTAGCTAACCCTCTTGTCTTTATTAAAAGGCCCTACAGTCTGCATCTTGTATCTAGCTCTTGGTGAATGTTGCAGAGTAAGTTCAACGTCAGACAGTCTGGTCTTTTCAGAGCTGATTACCCAAAGCATGTGTCCTCACTACGGGGGCTTGATGGGCCATTCTGCCACAGTGTGAGTAAACCAGCTGTACAAAGCCTCCCATGTACAGTGCTCAAATATCAAATCAACACATATGGTAACAAAAGTTGTTTTTTTTCTTTCTTGTGAATGTATAGTTTTTTGATATAAAGTTTAAGGGCACTAAACTAATCCACACAGACAACGGAGGACTCCTTACTCTTGTAAGCTGTACAAAATCACAATGATATACAAACAGAGGTTTAAAAGTTGTTGAATAATACTGTGTCAGTCAGTAGTGAGTAGTCCGGAGATTTCAAGGTGTCTAGCTGCAGCAGTCTAGCTTATGCTCCTGGTTCTGAAGGACTTACCAAAGACATTTCAATTTGTGCAGAAACTCCACCAACTGAACCGTCTCCTGGGTATCTAAGCAGATTTAGATCTCTCTGTTTTTCCACTGAATACTCTGTGCCTCAAACTATATATAAATAATAATATATGTAATATAATTTAGTAGAGAGACTGTCTAATTTCATCCTTCTGAATTGATAGAAGAAGTCCTGTCTCTTTCCTGTGGAGGACAGAACCTGCCAAAATAAAAAATGAATAAATAAATAAAAATGCCTTTAAATGTACCAAAGATAATATTAAAATTAAATGTAGGTAATAATGAATTGGTATAATGTGACATAAATTGACGCAAATTTCTGTTTTAATTTGCTTCTTTATTTATTTATTATTGTATTAATTCCCCTATCTATCTACTCTTCTATTAAATTTTCCCTTTGAATTTTCATTAACTTTTACATTAATTATCTTTTTTGCATTTTCTTTTTAAATTTATTTTTAAATGCATTTATCCATTATTAGAGTATATTTATTTATATATTTATTATTTTTGCATGATTTTCTCTTTGCGATTTCCCCCTATTAATTTCCCCTAACTTATTAATTTCTGTATTATTTTTTTTATACATTTCTTTATGCATTTCTGCCTCATTATACAAATGAGGGGGCTGTCCTTCAACATTTGTCATGGGGTCAGAGTGCATAGATCGACTATATGCTCATACTTAGAGAGAACATTGATTACCAGTAACAGTAGATTGCAGGGATGGGAAGGGTGAGTTATGAAAGTTTGGCTTAGACTTCTGCTACCCAACCTCAAACTCACTGGTCCCAACAATGTATGAGGTTTCTGCTTTCGTTGCAAGTCAGGCTGTTCACATTCACTGTTCGTACTTACGCCTATGAAAAGTAATGCACTGCAATTCGTATAACCAACGTAATTGTGAGCCAGGACATGCAGGGCTGCCTCTAAGGAAGTCAGGTGACGTAGTAAAAAGAGCTACAAAGTACGTGTAGGGAGGAGGTTGAGGTGGAAGGACGAGTCAACGTTGACTTATTTTATCTTACTTTTGTTTTGTGCTTTAATTTATATACTTAACTTATGCTACTTACGTAAGTTACATAAAAAACTAAGCCTACTTATTTTACGTAACAAACCTACTTATTTTAACCCAAGTCGAGTTCTTTACCTGAACCTGACCAAGTGGTTTCGTTGCCTAAACAGGTTCTGCACTGCAGGGACTTGTGCGGATGCATCGATCGTTTGTGTTGCTGGAAATTCGTTGGAGAACTCACAAAAAATAATTTTTCATACTGTAAGATATAATACAAACTGTTGTATGAGGATACAATGTGCAAGTAGATTTGCAAAGCCCGCGAGAGTGTGGCCAAGGCATTGCATTAGACCAGAAAGTTAAAGGATGAAATGAGGAAAAAGAAATCCAGTCCGGTTTGAGTCTCAAATATTGCAGTTGGGTTCTGACTGTCTGGACTACGTGGGTTGGGCTGGGTTCAGGTCTCAGGTTAAGACCAGATCGGAAGAGCAGCTGCAAAGAGCTGTGATGTGGCACACAGCATATTAAGCATAATATAATGCTAATATATTAATCTGGAGTGCAACTCTAGACTCAGAAGTACTACTTCATTTGATTCCCATTTCTAATAGTTGCTATTGGATATACTGTATGGAGATCCCACTGTCAGTTTTACATACTGTACATGTACCGCACCTCTAAAAACAACTGAAAATGTCTTTCAGGTGAATGCTTTTTCCATATTGATTTTTTTTAGGTTATTCTTAAAAATTCAAGGCAAGCACCACAACAAGGGCTTCTGTTTGGGATTCCTAGCCACATTAACTCACATAGCCTGCTTCAAAACTCTGCATTTCATCAGCACACACACAATTGCGCATGCACACACACACTTACAAGGGAGAGAAAGAGAGGGAGTCATGGAGAGGAGGAAGATGGAGTGGGTTTAATGATTGTTCCCTGCATAAAATCAGCTCGACTCTTTTCAAGGGCCATCAATATGTCACAGAAAGACACATCCGACGGATGTAGCTTTTAACATCAAGGTTATCTATTCTTGGCATGAATCCACTCCCTCCACTCCTAGTTTCTCGTACTGTCTCCTTTTCATATCTATCCTCCCCTCAACAACCTCCTCAACTGCTTCCACTCTGTCTTTCTCTTTCTCTGCACTCTTTACTCTATTATTTGCTCTCTTTGATTCCTCTCTCTTCCTCTCTGACTCGCTGTATTTTTTTCGCCTCCTCTGCTTTTCTGTCCCACCCTCTAGTTTGGCCACTTAGCCGACAATTCCATCAGTGCTGCCATCCATCAGGGAAAAAATGCAATGAGAAAAAAAAGCCAATTAACAAGGCAATTACACTTTCTGTATTATCTCCAAGGGCTGAAATAACACTGCCGGGCAGGTGGGGGATGGGGTCAGATGGAGCTGGGGGCAAGCATCCATAAGAGTTGGTGCGAGAGTGACTTATGAGCTTGGGGCGTAGGCTGCTGTGAGCCAGGGCTATTATTGTGGACACGATCCATCTCCGGCTGTCCTTTTATCAGTTCAGCCCAACGTCATGAGATGGAGTCGCCACCTCCTCTCTATAGGGAGGCCTGCAGATAGATAACCCCCCTGTGTCCCATAAACCAACAGCCAGTGGACTGATTCAGCCTACTGAGAGGCGGGCTGGCACACACAGCACATTGCCACGGTGAAAAATAATATTGTTTCACTTAGTATTGGTATGCTTTGTATGTGTCAGTGTTTTTCTTGAAAGTGCCTATTATATATTTCCAAAGCCTCTCATTGAATATGGGAATTTGCATTTGCTCTATGCTTGATTTCACAGTCAGGACGGTGGAGGCCAATCAAAGGCCCAATGAAATCAAGTATGTGACTAAAGCTGGACTCAATTTGGCCAAGAGATGCCAGCAGGAATGGAAAGTGTATGTTCACGCAGGATATATTCACTCCAGAAGTGTTTTCCACACGCCATCCAGCTGCTTCTCAACAGTAAAATGCACTAAGGAAACAGACAAACAAACAAACTGGCTTGCTCCATCTATCCATCCATCCATCCATATAGATCTATCTATCTCTCTAATCCGGTCTCACAGGAAGGCGTATAAATACCACTACATTACACGGACATTCTGCATCATGAGTACGCATTTTAGCCTTTTCGCATGTCATTTGAACGCCACACAACTAAACTACGATTACGTCAGCAGTTAGGTTCAGGCAATAAAACCACTTAATTAGGTTTAGGAAAAACGTCATGGGTGGGCTTAAAATACGTACGTAAACTAAGTAAAATACATACGGAAACAACTACGGGAAATAGCTCACAAACGTTACTGAAAAACACGTGACAATCATCTAGTGACAAACATCACTAACATAAC
Source organism: Adelosebastes latens (assembly GCA_916700685.1). NCBI lineage: Eukaryota > Metazoa > Chordata > Actinopteri > Perciformes > Sebastidae > Adelosebastes > Adelosebastes latens. The sequence continues at coordinate 13,641 of CAKAKR010064262.1, forward strand.
TCACAAAACACCGGTCAACACTGGTCTCGAGCACCGGTCTCCTGGTTAAAAGTCTAGTGTTTGTTGGATCCAGCCACCTCCCCACATGCTCGCCATAAGCAGTCTTTCTCGCTTTTTAAACTAAGTCACTAACTCTTACCGTAACATTTATATGGGGATGCGTTTACATTGGAGTCACGACAGGATACATGGCGTACAAATGGCACACAAAATCAAGACAGGCGTACTTATTGCACGCTAAACGCCTTGCGCAATATTGTGGCATTCATACGCCTTTTTGTGCAAACGGGCTGATCCATCTAAAAAGCTTCTGTTGTACAACTGTACTGAAACATTTTCTATCACTTGATTTACCAATGTTAGACTGTGTATTTTAAGCACTGAAAAAAGGCATACTTTACACATTTCACCTCCAACAGTGACCTATAATTAGGCTTTTATTGTGATGCTACGCAAGTGTTATACAAGTGATGAACTGTTTTCATTGCTTTGAAATGTAATGCTGGTGTTTTGGTAGAATGATTTTTAGATTTTTTATTTCATTTTTCAGAGATTTTCAGTGATTTGGTAGTGTATATGTGTGTGTGTGTGTGTGTGTGTGGGAGTGAAGGGGGTTATACTTAAGTACAACATATTGATGGCACCGACATGAGAACCACCTTATTATCATTTTTATGATGCACATTTCTCACAAAAAAATGAAGGCTGCTTACTCCATCTTTTCTCTACTAATAGACTCCTCTGTCAATTAGTTAACCATCCTAACAGCTGAGGTGTCACCCGTCTCTCTTGGGTCTCAAACAAAACTCCTGCGCGTAACTTTGATAATTAAAGTGACATTTGTCCTCTCCCAATAAAAAAATATTTAGTCCATTAAACATAAATAGCTGTCATTATGATGCATGCCCTGGGCCCAGGCCTTCCCGGTTCCCCTCCTGGCTGTTTACTGCGGCCAAACAACTGCAGCGCCTGCATGTTCTCAACTTCAGCGTATTGATTAAACTTTTAAATAGCTGCCATATAACCCTGGGACATCAGGAAGATTAATTTGCGTCAATGTTCATCTGTAATTCATTAGCCATTTATACTCTCCACATCCACACAGGCTATCAGGGAAATGCGCCCCATTTTTCACCCAGGCAGAGGCTGGGGAGCAGGCAGAGAGAAAGAGGGATGGAAGGAAGGAGGGGATTATACTGCCTACAACAGAAGGAGAACTCTAACGAGCCAAGAGTGCATAGCAAGGCATGCAGGACACTAAAACATCCAGCATGAATACTAAAAAATATACGTTTATATACAGTACATGGTGCCATTTCATAGAAATATAAGGAAAAATACACACAATTAGATATCAATTGCTGAATTGATTACATTTTGCTATAATAATCTTGGTTTAACAAGCCCCCATAATGATATGCACACATCATAACACATAGCTTCAAAGCAACACATAACACATCAAAACAACACATAGCTTCAAAACAACGCACAACAACACATAGCTAAAATAAAAACACATAACAATCCATAGCTTCATAATAACACATAACAACACATAGCTTAAATAAAAACACATAACACATCAAAACAACAAATAGCTTCATAACAACACATAGCTTCATAAAAACACAGAACAACACAGCTTCATAACAACACTTAGCTTAAATGAAAACACATAACAACCCATAGCTTCATAATAACACATGACAACACATAGCTTAAATAAAAACACATTACAACACATAGCTTAAATAAAAACACAAAACAACCCATAGCTTCATAAAACACATGACAACACATAGCTTAAATAAAAACACATAACACATAACACATCAAAACAACACATAGCTTCATAACAACACATAGTTTCATAAAAACATAGAACAACACAACTTCATAACAACACATAGCTTAAATGAAAACACACAACACATATCTTAAATAAAAACACATAACACATAGCTTCATAGCAACACATAGCTTCATAAAAACACATAACAACACATAGCTTAAATGAAAACACATAACAACACATAGCTTCATAGCAACACATAGCTTCATGAAACACATATTAACACACCATAACAACAAACCGTAACACGCTCACGGGCGCACAGGAGCAATTGGTGATGATTTTCTCCTTTAATTGGGCATATATCACGGCTAGTTAGCAATACAACCCAAAGTTCTACCAAAGTACAGTATCGCTTTAACTGTGATTAGAGGTTACTGACGACCAAGAACTTTATCCAGGAATATCTCTGTCAATTTTACTGCTAATAAGAAGATAAATGTACCGATGAAAAGCTGAAGATCTTGCCGTTCTACAGGTGTTTGGCAATCTATCATGAAGGCATGGGGGTAGAGTTGGACCCTGAAGTGATCATTCTCCTTTTATTTGGTTTTCACATTTTTCTCAGGTTAAAAGCTTTTAAAAAGCACCCTTAAAAAATAAAGAGGGAAAAGAACATGACTGTGATCTTCTGACATCTGATCTTATCAGCTTGAACACACCTTGGAAATCATAAAATCAGTTTTCTGCAACACTTTGGAATATTAAGCGCTATTTTATGGCCATTTTGAAAAATAGCTGCCACGGCCCTTGGGCCTCAAATTAGTAGTGCCCCGATGTCTATATCTTTTCGTAACATATAAACCTACATCTGTGCCAAATGTGTTGCTTTTATCGCAAAATGCACAGTTGTTGTGCTTAACTGCCCCGCTAGAGTGAAAACCCTGTGTTTTGTGTCCCATCCGTCGCCCCTGACCTCCACCCCATATGGAGTTTCCCGCTGTCTATACTACAGGGCCTGACTTCCGCTTCTGCTCCTGTCATAATTGCTACGGTCGCTGGAGGTAGCTATTGTGTTCTGTTATACCTCCTTTCGGTGATCTCTCATGTGAATAGATGATAAAACCTACTATTGGGTGTAGTAGGCCCCTATTGTCCCACATCTATTGTGCTTATATCGACTGATAAAGTCTATTTAATAGCTTGACAACAGTCTAATTGGCTGGCCATGTTGTATACTTCCTGAGTCCATCACCCATTCAAACATCATGTTTCTCCACCACAGCACTAACACACAATGTATACACACACATTTCTTGAGCTATAATTCATTGTGATGTATTGTGTTTTTTGCTTCCATTGTTGCAGAGCAAACTTTCATTTCACTTCAGGGACCGAAAGAGATAGATAGAAGAGAGATTTAGGAACTGTGTGCATGACTCAGGTAAAAACAACATACACACACACACACACACACACACACACACACACACACACAGAGGGCCAACAAAGGATACAAAAGAGCGATAGAGTGTGTGAGTGGGAGATGGAGAGTTGAAAGATTTGCTATTGCCACGGGCTGATAGGCTGTCAAGGGGAGGTTGCTGGGTCGTGGCTCAACCAGCTCTGATCAATACCAGGTTGATTTTGCCACATGATTCTCCTTAAAGCGCAACAATAACACATTCTGTATGTTTTTATATGCTTCAGGTACTGAGAGCCACTGTTACAGAAGAGGCTAGTCATGTGATTAAGGTCAATATTGACAAATGAAACAGAGAAATTTCATTAAAGTATAGAATAAAACACATTAATTAATAATTAGACATGCTGTATGTATAGGGTATGTTACAAGCTTATCGGCAACATTGGTTTCGCGTCGGAAAAATGACACTCCATCACTGTCAGTTCACTAAATGGCTATAATCAAACACTTTAAATTGAGGATGGCATTATTCATTGATGGGTGAATTACAGTTATAACCAGATAAATGCCTATCAGTCTTTGTACTTCCAACTTATGAGGATGAGAAGGAAATTGAATTCTGGGGCACATAAATTTTGACTGAAGAAAGAGATTACCGTCGTGGGGGGGGTCTAATGAAAAAAAAAATGGTGAAATTAATTTCAGTGACATTTATTCCACATGGAGGCAGGAGAGAACACTGGTTACTGTAGCTCTGGAGTCGGGAGATAAGAGGAGGGTTGTTTAAGGCGGGGGACTGAGACAGTTTACAAAGTCCTAAATCCCCTTGGAGTGCCTTTCTCAAGGCATCCACTATCATCTAGCCAACTCACTGACAACACCTTGCATACAAAAAACTCTCTCCTGTAAGCACAACAATGACAAGTTGGTTATTTACTGCTGGAGTTATTGGAAGGGTTCATCTACCCTTAAGGGCACATAAAATCACTAATGACGCCAGTAATCATAAGTGCTCATTTTCTCCGTCAACATGTGGATCACAAATCACCACACACACGGCCCTGACACTGATCGATTGTGTTCTTCATTACACCCAGGATTTCTAATTAAAAGAAAAGCACAGATAAGTGGTTCAAACCCCTGACCGAAATAGAAAGAAAAAGTGAAAATCGCAATTAGAGGTTTGGCTGTGTTCGGTAATGGCGCCGTTAATAAGAGCGGCTGGTGAGTCACTCAATGAAGGTTTAATCACTGGGACAGGATTCAATAACAAAAGAGCATAATATTAATCACCAGAGAGTGATAACTTCACTGTTCATCTCTTTGACATTGGAGGAAGGGATGAATTAATGATGCTCTCCATTCGAACACATTAAATAATAATTATCAGGCAAAACAGCATGAAAGGGACTGCGTAATGAACCCCATTGTCAGGTCAATTACAACCACATAAAACTGTTCAAAGGGAAGTAGCTTGTTACCAGATAGCTGTACCAGAAAGGACAGCGGCGGCTTTATCAGTGGAAGGTGCGGGGCGACCTATTCCCTCTGATATCAGGGCTTAAAATGCGTTGAGGGGTTGAAATACAGTTTATACTTAGAGGGCACCGAAACTCCGTCTGGCTGAACGAGCCTACTGTGAAAAAGCTAGAAGAGTTCAGCGAGGCATTCAGCGAGGAACACATCGAAAATTGGTACGCAAAAGATAAATGACATGACAATGACAGTGTTTTGCCGTCACTAAAGCAATGTCAGTCGCTAAGTGCCATGTTAACTAAACTCAACTACACAGACAATGGTGGACGTCACGCATCAGCGGACAAAATGGCACCTCGCTACCTGTCAGTGGCAATTTCCATCAAATCAAAAAAAATTTAGCCACGAGAGGAACTGCTGCTTGAGTTTTACACATGCATAAAAGCATGCATGGGTAATAAAGGCGCGCATTGCGCTGTATTTTTCATCACACCATCAAATTGACAATGGTTGTTTCGTAAAGCTCTTGCCTTTCACTCAACACCAGGCGCGTCAGGTTGTCCTCTAGCTTCTCTTCTTGAGCTAGACATCAATTACCGCATGGCTGCTACCACTCTGAGACGCTCTCTTAAACAAACAGCCCGGCAACCTCCAGCGTGACACATATCAATACTAATCTGACGTCTTGTTCCACAGTCGTTCCCCTCAGACCCCGGCTGGCTGCACCTGCCTGACCGCAGTGCCCAGGGTTGGCTGTACTCCTTCACACTTCCTTCCCCTGCAGACATCAAACACTTATTACTCCCCATCCTGGCCCTGCTAACTGACTGGCCTGTCTGGGCCACACGGGGACCCCATTATTAGAGTCATTTCAGTGCCCATCCTGACGCCTGTTAGGCAGTTCTCTACCTGGGGCTCCTGCTCCCTGCCTGCCCGACTGAGTGCCTGGCCAGCCAAACAGTGATTGGACATGACATGGTGACAGAAAACAGGGGAGAAGGGCAATAGAAATAAAAGAACAGAGATGGCAGAGTGAGGCGGACAGAGACGGAGAGAGAGGAAGGTGGGTATGTTAGCCAGGGCCCTCGTGGCGTAGGGTGTGCCCATCAACACGGATGAGCATTAGCCAAGAGCCGCGTGTCACAATGATGGAGAGGCTGGATCACTCACATCAGAGCTTCATCTGACTGGAAGATATCAATCTCCAGGCCTAATCCAATAGGACATGGTAAAATATCCTTTAACATTGCTCTCCCACCCTGCCTTTGTGTGTCCCCTGCTTCTGTCTCTCTCTCGCTGCTGAAAATGTGTGTAACCTTCATTGTTGGACCTCAATCGACCACACTCATTTTCACATCCCATTTCCTCTGTCTCTAGCACTGACAGTCAAATTATGATGGACAAAACAGTGCCTTGACATATGGCATTTAGCACAATTTGTCACTATATGGGGCAAGAAAAAAAGAAAAGGAAAGAAAGTGCAGATCACTACACATGCGCAGTTTCAACATCAGGGATTCTACCTTTATGTTTTAAAACAGGGCATTGAGGAAAATGAACTCAAGTGTGGTTTCTTTTGTTGTTTGTTTGTCTGTTTGTTTTCTTCATGGTGGAGCATTTGGAAGTCATTACAATGAGGTGACACACATTTACAGTATGTTTATTGGTCAATGTATATGTGAATATACAAATGCATACTGTATATAATGTGTGTGTACTCATGAACTAATTCCTGTAATTGCTACTTAGTTCGCTTCTCCTTTTGACAAGACTTAAAGGGGACCTATTACGCTTTTGTGCTTTTTCCCTTTCCTTTAGTGTGTTATATAGTTTTTTGTGCATGTAAAAGGTCTCAAAAGTTACAAAGCCCAAAGTCCTCACCAAGTGGAGTTAGTCTCCCCCACAGAAACACTGCTCCTGAACGGCCTTGATTGAAGTCTTGCCTTTTCTTCCGTAACATGGTGATGTCACCAAGTAACACACTTTGCCTAGTGGCTAATTCGTCACACCGTCAAACAAAGGTAGTCAGAGTGGAGCTGAAGTGGAGTCCGAAGAGTTTGGTTCGGTAGACCAATCACTACAGAGTTGGGCCAGCTGACCAATCAGAGCAGACTGGGCTTTTTGGGCGGGGGAGGGGGGGCAGGACCTCAAACAGAGCGTTTCATACAAAGGGTGAAAAAAGATGCTGCAGCACAGCCGGTATGAGAAAAGTAAAGCGTTTTTTTTAACATTAAAGCATTCTAGTTCTAGTAGAAACCCAAAATACAAGTATGCAACTAAAAATGAGCATAATAGGTCCCCTTTAAAGTTTCTCAATACAATATCCAGAGCATTAATGGTGGAGTAATGTCTACCTGAGCAGAGAATGAAATTACTCTCCCTCTGTCTGTGTTGTAATCTGAGCTTCTCTGTGCTTTGTCGTAATAGCTGGGCCGGACGCGTGTGCTTTTAGCGCATGTTTTAGTGCATTTGAGCGTGCGCCACTGGCTAGCTCAAGGCCGCCGCTCTGCACTGCGCTCATACGACAGTTACAGCTGATGACGCCGAGACGACCGATGACTCCGTTGCGCAAGCGTAGCACCCAGCCCCTGGTTCCCCCCCAGGTTAACACTGGTAGCTCTGTTAGCACCGTTAGCTGCGAGCTGCCGGCTCAGCCGTCGCAATGTTGAGAGCTGTGCGGAGGCAATAGAAACGCTCCCAATCTCGCATTTAGCACCTTTAAACATTAATTCAATGTATTAATTTATTCGTAGTCACTGTATATGCTGCATGTATAAAGAGTATTGGCTTTAGAACATCTTGCCAAAGGACGGCAGTTGAAAATGATTGAATTGGCCAACACTGGCACATTTACAGATATATAGAACCCTTGATTAATGCGTGGGGTTTTAAAAAAAAATTAAATAAAGAAATTACTGTTATTTTATTAGCCTGATACTAGTCAAATGACTTCAAATAGTTCTAAATTATTTACAGAAAAAAAGTATATATATGGCAGTAAGCATGCATGTAAACCAACAAATATTGTAATTGTTTTTAATATAAAGGTTGAATTGATGAATAATGTATCCTTGGTGACATCATACGCTGCTCAAAATTATGGCTGTGTCAAATTACATGCCGTCATTTCCTGCCAGAATTCAAACTAATGAACCCCGCGGTAGCCAATCAGGTGTGAGGCAGAGGTGATGATAGGTTTGTGTTGTGTGGAATATTTCATACCCCTCTGGCCTCCCCGTGCCCCATTCAGACGGATGGCTCCACTGTAACTCTACTCCTCTTAATTAATATGACATATCCCCTGTTCATATGCAGAGAGTGAGGGAGGGGACAGAGAGATGGAGGTACGAGGGAATGATTAACTGTGGATCTGTCCCTCCTTGTGAGAAATGATCTCGCCTCCTCTGCTCTCCTCCAGTCCTCCCTCCCTCCTCTCTTCATTTCCGTCTCCCTCACTCTCTGCGTCTCTCTTTGGCTCACTTCATGTCTTTCTGCGCCCTCCCCTCTCTTTCTCTTTTGCCTTATCTCTGTCTCCCTCTCTCCTCTCCTCTCCTTTCCTTTCCCCCCTGACACTCTCGGACTGTCCCCAGCCCCCTGCACATCTCCTGACAGGTAGAATAATAACGCTCGTACATCACTGCCCCGAAAAGTCCAATAACCTAAATCTTCACTTGCCACACACCCCGGGACTCAATTACTTTATTGACATGTAATCTTCATAAGGGGAGAAATATTGAGCATGTAAGGTCAGCCGGTTATGAAGACATATTATCATATTATCTGCATGAGGGTTGTAGGGGCTAGGACCTGACAAAGCTAATTATAATGGTACATGTTTCAGAGCTCAGAGCGTATTATCTGCTTGGCTGCTTGGTTGAGCCACAGCTGAGGTATAGAGGAGAAGGGGATGAGATTTCAAACCTAATAGGGGCTGGATGTCATCCCAGGGCATGGGAATTAATGAAGCCAAATATTATCGACTGCACATCACGGCACTAATATCCTTGATTTGTTCGTTGTATTTGTCAGGATTACCTCGCCATAGTCTAATGGCTAACAGCATATCACAATACGAGCTGACCAAGGAGGCAATTTCCAAAACTGTACGATAACAAAAGAGCCATCCCTCCGAGTATCGTATAAAAAGTGCAAATAAGCTGTTAGTGCTCTAGCTTGAGCCGTTCCTCAGCCAAAATGTCACAGTGGGTTAGTGATGGCAGGAAGGACAGATGCCCACGGCTGTGTTATCGCTTCTCTCCCAAGGTTATCTTAATATCGTCCTTTCAGTTCAGCTATTACAATCTAGTGCCTGCTACATAAAGCAAAACAATAACACAGGCGATGGTACAATATATTCTATAGTAGACGTACACTTATAAAACAATGTATTTACCATGAATGTGTAATGCAAAGGAGAAAAAATAGAACCAAGCTCGTTATTTTTTAACCAGAAACACACGGGCATGGATCAAAGGGGAACAAAACAAACAGTTGGCTAGCCCTGAGACATTGCGTCTCGGGGTCACAGTGTGCAAACAAAGAATCCCGACGCCAGACGTGAACATTTTACTTTATCCAATATCATGCCCTCTTCCCCTATCTCTGTTGTCCAACTGTCCAAATCCTTCGCTCAGAACTGCTGCTGCGGGAGGATGCCTAAAATGGTGTGGAGCAGTTGGCCAGCGCTGCCAAAGGTTATGTGTTAACACTTGCTAATGGTGTTAAGTGGAGAGACATATTTTAGCTTTCTTTCGAGGGTCTCCGGGCACTCAGCACTCCAAAAAATGGAAATGCTCTATTTATTTACACTAATAATTTGTTTTCAAAGTTTCTTAATGCAATTTTACTGCACTGTTCCCCTGCATTTTTTAATGATGCACATATATTACAGCAGCACATAAAACTCTCGAAAAATACTACACTCTACATGAACGCATAATCAAAGAATTACATCTTTCTGAGCAGATATGATACGGTTTGATGGCTACCAAATCTGAAAGGTTTAGTTTTGAGTACATGTTTGTCCTGAGGGAGGGGAATGAAGGAAACAGCCTTTTAAATCACAACAATCTGGGATAAATTCATGTGTTTGACCAAAATGACTCAGTCAATCCAATCGTCTTGCGCTGCAGCGACAGAGCATGCCAGAAACTATCTGCGAATCAAATTATGATGGCGAAATAACTTGTCCGCTCATATCATCGTGACAGAGAAACCTGCTCCGTCTGTTTAAAGTGACTTCGGCAAATCAAAGTGACAGATTAAAAGGTTGCTTTGGACTTCCTAGCATTTCAGTGACCTCGCTCTTTTCATTGGTTTGAGCTGGAATGTTGATGCCAGTGCGAACCATGAAAGACCTGCTACTTCCTGTAACCGAGGCTCCCCTTTGTATTTCAAGAGAGATAAAATGCACGTCGGTTCAACGAAATAGCTCTGACACTCATATCCAGTTGACCTTATGGACTTTAAGGCAGGGCAAGACAAGCTGACCCACACATTTGCGACACTGTGTTTGGTGCAGCTCGGACATTTTTCATTCAGTTGGAGAGTGAATGTGAAGTAAATAGAAGCTCAGATCCATAGCACAGGAATCCCAGCGTATAGGATAATGGCCTTCTCGTCTCTTTACAGGCAGCAAATCCAAACAACGCTTTCGCACAGACCGATGCAATGAATAATCTAAATGGCACTTAATGTGAGCTATGCTGATACTCTGACAATAGTTTGTGTTCAGACATCACAGCTTAGTGTCTCCCAATTGTATATTGATGTCGAGGCAGTTGACAATAAATCACTGGATTCACCAGTGAGTGAGAAAACAGTTTAGACAATGGCCCAATGGAGCTTACCGTAATTGACAGATGAGTTCAGCTCTTTCCGCCACAATAGCTTCGGAGCATTGAGGGTACCTGGGAATGAGTGTGTCAGTGTGTGTGTGTGTGTATGTGTGAAGTTTCAGGACCCACAATACTCCTAAGAAACAGTGGTTTCAGTCACGCCTACGTTGAATGTCTGCACTACATTTGACGTGTTTATGCATTAGTGAACGACACCACCTTTGAGTAATTTAGTAACATCTGCATTGTTGCCTTGAAAAAACAACAACTTTTGGCTCAGTACTATGTATTTGTCAAACTAACTTGAGAATGTTCATAGAGCTTATCAAGACACTCAGGAAATGACCAGTTATCCTAGTTTGAACAGTACTTCAGTATATTATGTGTTAGAGTTCAGCAGCATGAAAGGAAAACCCAGCCCATCGGGTCCATGGAGCAGTGCTCAATTTATTTTTGATAAACAATAAGTGCAATTTTCTAAAAATCAGTTTCATATAAAATGTTATTTACAAATCATAATTATTAAAGGGATAGTTTGGGTGTTTTGAAGTGGGGTTGTATGAGGTACTTATCCATAGTCAGTGCATTACCTACAGTAGATGACGGTCGGCACGCCCCCAGTTTGGAGAAGCAGACAAGAGTACCAACGTGGGAGCAAAGCAATGTACTGCTATGGACGGATAGATAAGTTTCATTTTCAGTGCAGTTCACCGTCAGAAAGGGCTGTGTGACGGCAAGATAAAGCGGTGAAAATATTCTAAATATAGCGTACACTTAAACGGATATAGATTTATTTTTAGGTGAGCCTTTCTTTTGGGTGGCTAAAATAAGATTTCCTGCCGGCCCCGTCCACTAGGCCTGTGAATCTGGCGATATGATGCATATCATGATACTCAGATATATTGCAAATTTTTTAAATTTAATTTTAGGAAAATTGTCATAATATAAAATACACACTGGAAATATACCTTTTTAGAATAGGCAGAAATAACACATTTATACTGCATGCAAAGAAACTGCATGTTTTTTGCCCCAAACTGCATGTGATTATCATAAAGTGGGCATATCTGTAAAGGGGAGACTTGTGGGTACCCATAGAACCCATTTTCATTCACATATCTTGAGGTCAGAGGTCAAGGCCCCCTGTGAAAATCGCCATGCCACTTTTTCGTTGTGAAAATTTAGCATAAATTTGGAGCGTTATTTAGCCTCTTTCACGATCTAGTATGACATGGTGGGTACCAATGGATTTCTGGGGATTTTTTAGTTTCATATGATGCCTGTATCTTTACTCTAGCTTTAAAACTGAGCCCGCGTCAACCTCCGAAAGATAGAATAGTGACCGGGTCCGCCGGCGGGCCTTCAGATTTTTAAGAGGTTAATTAAAAATCAATACAGTGTTTTGGAGCATCGATACAGTATCGCACAACATGATATCGCGATACTCATGTGTATCTATATATTCTTACACTCCTACCGTCCACAGCACTACATTGCTTAGCTTCCGTGCAGGACAGGTCAGACAGCCCTTTCTGACGGTGAACTGCACTGAAAATGAAACTTATCTATCCGTCCACAGCAGTACATTGCTTTGCTCCCGCGTTGGTACTCTTGTCTGTTTCTCCAAACTGGGGGCATGCCGACTGTCATCTACTGTAGGTAATACACTGACTATGGATAAGTACATCATACAACCCCACTTCAAAACACCCGAACTATCCCTTTAATGACTATTTATAACTCAAAAGCCCCAAATCTCTGTAACTGTTCAATGCAACATCTGTCCCATAGAACTTCAAATGATAACAAATTAATTATGTTTTAGAGGACAATTAAGGTTTATTACAATTTGGGTCTAATTTTCGTAGATTTGGCCATCATTAAGGATAATAGTAACATTTTACTCACCAAGTTAATTGGTGGGATCTGGGAATGTGGCAACCTTGCTACAAAGAAGTCAGACGGGGCAGGAAACATGGCCAGTCAAACTATCATACAGGTTCTAAAAACCAGGTCAGCCAAACTTTTTGGGAGAATATGAGAGCAACCTGTAGAATTATGAACTGTATGCTGTAAACATCCATCACAGTTTCTAGACCGACTTCCTGGGTCAATGTTGACCTATCATACTTGCCTGTAAATGTAAAGATTTCCCCAAGCAACATTTCAGGCACGCCCACTCCTGATTTTACCTTGATAATCTGGCTCAACTGTTGCCTTGTTTAAAAGCTGTCTGATTGCCCTATCACTTTTGCTCCAAAGTGCTGCAAAGTTCCCAGATACCAGTGATGACTTTGGTGAATACAATGTTTTCATAGCCATCACAAATGTTGGCTAAAACTAGAAAAGTAAAACTGGGATCATCCTTAAAGATCTAGGCAAAGCTACGTCCGTGATTCTTGAATGTATGTGATTCTGAGAATCTGGGGTTGCCTATATTTCCAAGACATGTGTTTGCTGTCATTACTATGGAGATAGTTATCAAAAGTGTGATGATATCTTCTGAAAAATACGAAAAGATGTATGTGATAATGTAGAATTACGGCATGTCATCGTTCTAGCTTTGCCTTTGGCACATGAATCTTGTGCCTATGGCTTTAGTATATGTTTCTATATATTGTGGTTTAAACTTTTGTCTCAGTGTGATGCTATGTATAGGTAGGCACTAGGACTGGGCGATATGGCCAAAATCTTCTATCACGATATAGGTCATTCCATATCTCGATAACGACATATATCACAATATAACATGCTTTCTGGTAAGTCAATAGATAAATAGTCTATATGAAATAACCACATGGTAAAGCCTATGTATACTCCTGTTTGAATTACACTTGACAAACGAAAAGTACTGACTGTATTTTCTCATTTTAAGAACTTGAGTGCAAAATAAACATAACAGTTTTAAGTGAAATTATAAAGAAAAAATAAATATATATATATATATATATATATATCTCGTCATATTGCCCAGCTCTAGTAGGCACTGGTTCCACGTGTGTGCATGTCTATACAAACACATTCATCTGCATATTTGTGTTCATATACTGTGCTACATGGCTAACCAGGGCAGGTAGCTGTTTCAGTGTATGATTGCCACTCGGCATCTGTCCTCTAACAGGACACCACTTTATGTAGCTGAGTAAATTATCACTGGTGACCCCTTTTCTCACTACATATTAGTGAGTCCATGGCATGTATTGCTCCGTTACGTTCACGTCTGACAGAGAAAAGTTCAGTGATGTAGCACAGCTGTTAAGCCATGCAGAATGTGTTGTCAGCCAGCATGATAAACGGTCCACGGAGTGAATTGGAATCTAATTTGTTGGAGCCATTAACCAGACTAGCATTAAGGCATGTTTTCATCTTGAATGATTACTGTGTGAGATCAGTTACCCCAGAATTACGATCTACAGTCTACTCAAAATATAATTTATTAAAAACACCCTGATTAAGATATATGATCCTACATTAACCAACAAGGCAAACATATTTAGCAGGTACTGTATCTAATTTTGTGTTAACTTGCTGTATCATACAATCTAAAATATGAGACATTGTGTATATCTGTGTAAACACGCCTGGTAATATACAATAATTACAAAGCTACAAGGACTTATTGAGGTCTGATCCTGTCCCCTTTAGCATGACAAGTTGTCCAGCATCTGCCAGCATGTTGGTAGCTATTTATCAGAGTGAAGGGTAGCGAGCGCCCTCACACAGACAGACTCCGCCTGCTCACCGAGCAATTTGTTTCAAAGGCTACTGACACAGAAGAAAACTGGTGGACTCAACATCCATCCTGCTGTAAAAATATCCAAAACCATCTGGCAGCTAAACCCCATCCTAAATTACTATGATGGACTCCCACCTTTGGAAACCATGAAGGCTACAAAAACCTGCTCCAACTTCTGACCAAAAGTGCGTCTGGAAAGCGCAGGCCGCATCTCAGTTGTCCCGAACCGCAACTACAAATCATGGTGGAAGAATGAATAATAGTGTAGCTGCATTAGCAATACCAATTTCAGAGCTGATTCAAGCAGTAAGACCCATCTACTTTGGGTGATTTATGTTCTGCTACTTCCCTGAGAATGACCAGTGCGACTGGGAAGTGGACCAAAGTCCAAAGCACCAGCGGTGTGTTTTTCCAAGAGGGTTGGGTCTGCTTGGCAGAAACTCATGTCCTTGTCTATCGGTCTGACACGTCTGGAGCAGAAGCCAACATATTGGCTCAACCTCGCGTCTGTTTGTGCCTGAGCAAGTTTTAACGAGTGAGTCCGGTTGGGTTTGTATCACCATAAATAACAAAGGTTTTTCTGCGGTGGTCTCGGACGGTAAAGATTTAGGAGGCTACATATTTTCCTGCTGCTAAGAAAATGGTTCAAAGTTTGTAATCATCATATTTCAGTGGTGATGGATGGAGGAGTTCAAAAGTGTGATCATTCGCTTTCAGGCTCAGTGTTCAAAATGCTTAAAGGACCAGTGTGTAACAATTAGGCAGAAATGGAATATAATGTCAATAAGTATGTTTTTCTCTAGTGTTTAATCACCTGAAAATAAAAATTGTTGTGTTTTCTTTACCTTAGAATGAGCCGTTTATATCTACATAGGAAGCAGGTCCTCTCCACGGAGTTCACTATGTTGCACCACTATGTTTCAACAGTAGCCCAGAATGGACAAACCAAACTCTGTTAACTTTTCCTGCTTGGGCCGGAGTCGATAACGTTACTCGCTTCTTTCGCCGCCGCTCTCTCTCTCTTGCTTCACCACTCACTTCCCACGTACACACAAACTCCACACACTGGCTCTGCTCCAAATGACCTACAAATGGTTCTAGAGAGGGCCATTTGCGTTTTCGCGTCGGCCACCGTAGCTCTCCAACACACTTGGCACACAGGAGAGGCTTCAGTTGGTTGCAATCTCCTCACCTCACTGCTAGATACCGCCAGATCCTACATACGGGACCTTTAATGTTCATTATAAAGTAATATAGGTGTTCTACAAAAACTGCAGCATCAGATTAATTTGTACAGTGACTTTAGATTAATAACATTCAGATAGAAAATGTCTAATTTGATCTGTGAACTCTTTGTGAAATTGCTAGAATCACTTCAGTCAAAACATATCCAGCATATTTTAAACCTGACTATAAAACATCCCTTATTAAGGCAGAATATCAGAGAGAGAAATATTTACTTTTATACCACTAGTAAGACGAACTAACAGACAAATATCTTGAAATGGCTCAGAAGCTGACAGTCCTATCTTTTCACTTTAAGTTTTTGCTGTATACGTCCAACATCAGTTTAAGAACTCAAGGCACTCAGGAGACTCTCTCAGCTACATCAAACGGCAAGGTAAAAACAATAGTGTCACTGACATTTCCCCAAACCCAGCACAAACAGAATTATTCACACACTGTGAGCGGAGTGCCATCCGATAACGGAGAGATAATGACACTTGGTGGAAGGCAGCTTTCTCAAAGCAGTTTAGAGCCGGCACGTCAGAGTTCGGCAGTTAAGCCTGTCATGGAAGTTGAGGAGGTTATCCTGGCATTTTAATCTAGCCTGCTTCTGAAGGAGAAAAACGTAGAGGTGATTTCCAGGGTAGTAATAACAAGGACAGGCCTGCCTCCAAAAATGAGCTCTCATCACTTTGGATGCGGACAGTGCAGTGTTATGTGAAGCCGCGCGGTGAAGGATTGCAGGCCCAGTTTGCCTCGTCCCCTCTCCCCTCATCCATCTCCATAGGCCGGCTTTAATGGATATTCATGTTGCCGAGCCAATCCACTCCTGGGAGGAATAATATCACATCATCTGACTCGCATAAAGGAAATAGAGCCTGTCCTCATACACGGGGAGTATATACCACTGTGATATGCAGCAGGAGCTACTGCGCCAGAGAATAGATTGATGTGATTGTGTCTGAATTTTCAGGTCCTTGTTCATTCAAAACAAGTCTGGGTTATAAAAATGTATTATGGAACAGGTTTAACAATTAGTGTCCTATTTGTGTCTGTTTGAGTAGAAATGCAGGTACCTACACACGCACACAGTAACATAATACTGTATTACGTATATACTTACACATTGACGGATAAAATAAAGACCAGAGTGTATAAAACTAATGACTTCATATTTTATCTTTTTATTATAATTTTATATTTTTAATATATAATATATAATATAATATAAAATAAAATAAAACTAATAATATAGAGAATTTGTAAATACTTAAAGGTGCAGTGTGTATGATTTGGCGACAGCTAGTGGTGAGGTTGCAGACTGCAACAAACTGAAACTTCTCCCGTGTACCAAGCATGCCATCATCAGCCCAACAACCATTTATTACCGATATATTCGCACCGTTGTGTGTGTGTGAGTGTGTGTATGCATGCAGCGTGCACCCCCCCTCCCTCTGTTGCTGAAGTTTCATCTGGGCAATCAGCTGTTCTTGCGGTGCAGCATCACAAAGCACACTTAATTCAAACTCGACAGAAACAAAATAAAACTCACCAACACTGTCTTGATTAGTCTTTATAACAACCACCAACTCTGTTTTGGTCGAAATAAACCTTTATTTCACTGAGTTTGCTCTTGTTCTTCGGAGGCAGACCATTATATTAGCAAATAAAATGACATCGTCCAAATAATCGCACAAATAAAACAACCGGCGATGTACTCAGCCAGTTGCCGGTTGTTGATATATTCTTGAACGTGAAGCTATAAATACTTTATATGCATATATATGTAGGGTAACTAGATAGAACAATGCTTCATATTCAATGATTTGATCGCATGCTTTTATGCAAAATCCTAATCTTAATCTAAAAAAGTAACTAGTAACTATAGCTGTTAAATAAATATAATGGAGTGAAAAGTACAATATTTCTCTCTGAAATGTAGAGTACAAGTATAAAGTGGCAGAAAACTGTACCACAGTACAGTATCTTTTTTAAAATGTACTTTCCACCCCTGCAGTACAGAATTTTATATCTAAGTAAAAAAATCTAAGTAGTGCCTGTGTGGGCAAGTTTATAGGTTCATGCAAACAAATAAGACCATCTTTTGTGGTTTTAATTTCTGTGGCTTTATGTGGAGGAAAAGCCTACACTGCCATTAGAAGCAGATCACAGACACCTCATCAGCTCACAAACTGGCAAACATTGCAAAGAAATAAAACTTTCATGCCGTGACGAGTGCCTGGGAAACATTTTTATGATCTCTGTAACCGGGAAGAAGGCCACGTCTTTACTTCGTCAATTCACCTCGTAGAGCTTGGTGCGGAGGCTCACTCAACACATGCTCATGGTGTATAGCTGGCAGAGAGATCTGTATATATCATTCGCTATGAAATGTTTCATCATCTGTCACTTCTCGATGTTGAACGCATGCATTGTAGTTTAAAAAAAAAAAGTTTACAGAAAACAGCTCTGCGAAGGGGTACTCTGGACCAGTCTGGAGGAAAAGCTTACACTTTGTTCTTTCCACATGCCTCATTTTAGTTGTGTGGGGGCCAGTGCAAGTCTTTGTGTTTAAGAGTGATGTTTATCAGGGGACAGATCCTGCTGGTATAATCATTACGAGGCTGAGTGAAATGTCTTGCAGAGCACGTACATGTGTCTAATGGGAAACGTCAAAAGGTGCTCTGTCTTTTCTCACCGCGTTCCAGAGAGGACATTTCCATGCTCGTGGAACATGCCAAGGCAGCCCAAACCAGAACGGGAAGATTATCAGCAGAAAGATGAGAGTTTAATTTCCTTCTAACTATACGGAGTGACATCAAACAGAAAAGAACGGAATCACTCAAGATAAGCACGGAAAACAACTCGGGGAGTAAAGAAACAGATGTGTGAGGTAATGTATCAATTAATTTGCCAAAAACATTCGGTAACCAGCAGCACATGTGTTCGCTGTAAATAACAGGACTTTATGAAAAGTTGATATTTGTATTGATAACAGCATCTGATCCGCGGTGTTATAAATAATATAATCAGCTCTGGTTATTAAACAAGCAACAATAAGCCGACATTAGGGAGCTGTTTTGACGCATTACCATTTTTTAAAGCCGTCAAACTCACTTTTAGTTTTACTAAGTGCAAAGAACATTAAGTCATCAGTCAAACCAACAACCTTCCCCTTCATAATGACAACAGCTAAGTTTCAACACTAGCAGTTTAGTCATCCATTAGTCATGTATCCCATCCAGATGTCTGGTGGAGGAGAGGCGGGGAGGAGGAGATAGCAGCAGGTGTAGATCTCTCTGAGCCCAGCTGAGCTCTAAAAGGCAGTGCTTAGCACCCACAGCTCCGTCATCTGGCCTCTCCCCTGTCTCCGCCAGCCTTTCGACAGCCCATTCCTCATCATTTACCCCTTTTTGGCAAAGCCCAGAGCCCTTCTAATGGGCTGCTCTGAATGCTTCCAGATGTTTGTTTATTTGTTGTGCAGCAACTATAAAACAGTTTACTCTTAGTTTGGATCTGTTCCATTTTTTTTGGGGGGTGCTGAGGGAGCGAAGGGGAGCGTAGCAGGAAGCGGTGCAGATCACCCCGACATGTAATGAAAGCGAATCGACAAACAAATGTGAGACATCCCATGGGTGTCGTCAGGAATGGGGTTTTTTTTTTTTTTTTTTTTTTTTTGCTTTGAAGGCTGCTTTTCTCCTGGGATTTTAATAACAGTTGTGCACCATTTAAGATACATACATACAAAGTAGCTGGAAGCAGGCCCAGAACAAGAAGATTAAAAGGGCCCAGGGCTCATACTGTAGGGCGGATTTCAGGCATTTTTCCTCGTCTGTTTACTTTGCTCGCACAAATATATCCCTTTCATTTACCGCTGTCACTGCTGAGGGATGGCCTACTCAAATTTAATCTGATACCTGTAAAAAAAAGCAGTAACTAGTGCCTGGCATATTTATTGAAATATACAGAAGAAATGAAGGGTATTTCATTAAAATCTCCTCTGTGTACATGGATATATCAATCAAGTCTGACGCATCTTTTTTACATACTTCTGAACTACTGTTATAATTAGATGTAAGAAAAAAAACTTGAGAATCGCACTTCAAATGTGTCATCCTAAGAAAATGACAAGCTGGTAATAAATAACCCAGCACATTGTTTCACATGTTGAAATGTGAAATCATCATGGTAAGGCACAGGAACACAAAATGTGTCATTGGCTGTGGCCTAATAGTACGGTATAGGCCAGTCTTCAACAAGACACACAGTACTTTAGGCTGGGACTCCATTTTGGACTGTTAGATTTAGAGTTGAGTTGACAGTTGGACCAGTACTGAGAGTTAGAGCCAAGGTGACAGTAGTGGAGGATCCTCAGGCCTCTCTGCCAGACTATATACTCCACTCCACTCTGTGTCACGCCTTCACCAAGACACGCTGGAGCCCCCGCCGTCCTCCTTCACTTTGTCTTTCCTCTCTCTCATTTTTAAGTCTTCCTACGCTCTTTAACGCTGGTCTTTTCCGCCCTCCTTCGTCTTTCCCTCTTGTTCTGTCCATCTATCTCGTCAGATCTGGTTTATGAAATCTTGATTTAGATTTCACTACCACAACAGCACATCTTTCGCTTTCCTCCCTCCCTGTTCTCCTCGCTGCCTTGTTTTGCCCCGTCTCCTCCAGGTTGACTCCTCCGCCAACCGAGACAGGAGCTTATCCTGGAGTTCTGTCCTTGGTTTCCACCCCTTCTCTCCCTGGGCAGTGACCTGCCAGCGCTGCCCTCCTCTTGGGAGCTCCTAGATGCTGTAATTACCTCTGGCACCCAGGCTCTGGGGCTTCCACACAGGTGACATGGCAAAGGAGGGGGTGGGGGGGTGGGTGGGTGCAGAGGGTTGAAAGGAGGAAAGGGAGGTTCTTTCTGAGCAGCCGACAGGGCGATGTCAGAAGTGCTGCTGATCTTCCTGCTACTGCAGGAGTCGGGATGAAACTGTACAGCCTGCCTTGTGCCCCCATTAAAAAAGACCACTCCATTAACCCCTTAAAAACTACTGTCAAAATCACATATATGCAGAATATATATAAATATATATATTTTCAATACAGCAAAGTGCCTTTTATCTCATGTACTGAGCGTGGTTTCTCAGCAGCACAAAACAAAAGCAGAACTTTAAAAAATGGAAAAAAAAACAGGACATACACTATCACCACCTCAATTTTTGAACAAATCGTGTAGTGAATTGTTTAATTTACCATGCATATTGAAACGAGAGTGTTGCATTGAACTACATAAAAACACTCAGCATGTTGTTTCACCCCTATTGTTTATATCCTGAATTTAACTCGCTTAGTTGTTTGGAATTACTGTCTGAAAAATGTTGTTAGTTGTAGCACTACTTCGCTCCACAGCTTTGTTCTCTTTGAATGGGGAGCTACTGTGACCGTCTCCGATGCATAAAGAAAATTCAAGTATGTTTAAGAAGTGTAAATAAAAGGAAAAAAAACAAAAACAAAGAGCTGGGGTATAGGCGCTGGAGGCGGGGACATGAAGACGAGGTGAAGGGCGAAGATGAGGGCTGTGTTATCTAAGACTGCAGCGCTGCATCGTGAAAATAACAAATGGAGACTGTCACCACGGCTCAGATCTTAGACGGAGGGGAAAATATTTCATGTCAGATCCCCTCACCTTTAAATGGACTGTTCTTAGCCAGGTCTGATTTTGACAAAGCACGGGGCTCCTCCTGTCCTTACATTCGGTGGGAGCTGCCTCCGTCCACACTTGACATGACATAGATCTGTCCTTGGCACCATAAACGGGGTGGGTAGAGATGGCCACTGTTGACCTGTTGTGCTACCATACTGGTGGTCGACCCATCGCAAGTGTTTTTTGCATTTTGAGGACAGTGATGAATGTCTCAGGCACAAGAAATGACCTGAGAAAAGTGGGGCTTATTGTGAAAAGCCTGACTCCAGATAAACTGTTGATTTTGGTTGAAGCTCAGTTGGCCACAGGCTAACTGGAGCCTGATTAACTGTAAACTGTACTTTCGTTAAAACACAGAGTCGAGATGTCAAGCAATTCACAATGGAGAAGACCTACTTAATTGTTGTTTTGCAAGGATGTATGTTAAAAAAAAATATTAATAATAGCTATGCCTCTGCAACGGCGCTGTCGGTCAAGACGGCGTTATCAGGTGTAACTGCCGTATGAGAGCAGTGCAGAGCAGCGGCCGTGAGGTAGCCAGTGGGGCACACTCACATGCACTAAAAGCCCATGCTGCCAACCGGCTATGACAACAAAGCAAAGAAAAGCTCAGATTACAACCAGTGGCCAACCTCCAGATCTGAAAAGTGAAGGCAAGGCTGAAGTGTCTTAAACTTGCATTCTTTCTAACAGCCAGCAGGGGGCGACTCCTCTGGTTGCAAAAAGAAGTCTGATTGTATAGAAGTCAATGAGAAAATGAGCCTACTTCTCACTTGATTTATTACCTCAGTAAACATTGTAAACATGAGTTTATGGTCTCAATCACTAGTTTCAAGTCTTCTTCAATACAGCATGACGTTCATTTAGTAAATTATGGTCCTATTTAGAGTCAAATAGACCATAAAGCAGGGTATGCTTTAGGGCGTGGCTACCTTGTGATTGTTAGGTCGCTATCACGGTGTTGTCCGGTCTGGAAGTTGTTTGTGAATTTGTCTTAGAACTTTAACCCTTTCATAGTGTGTTTTCAGTTCTTGAAAGTTAATTACAACCTTTTTGGTCGCCTAAAAAATTCTTATTTAGCGTTGGGTTGTACTAAGCTCCACCCTTGTGTCACTTCTGGTTGCAAAAGACCAAGATGGCGACGGCCAAATACCAAGATTACGACAGCCAAAATGCTGAAATCGAGGTTTCAAAACGGCAGTCCACAAACCAAAGGGTGACGTCACGGTGACTACATCCACTTCTTATATACAGTCTATGATTACAACACACACAGAGGGAGAGTGACTTCATTCTCTGCTCAGGTAGACATTACTCCTTTATATCTTTACATAGCAAATAGTTGTTTGATGCTATATCAATGCTCTGGATATCCTATAGAGCACCTTTAAAATTACAGTAAATGGTTACGGTTCTACTTTTACAGTGTGGTGACATCTATGGTATGAAATTATCTTAAGATAGCCAATGAAATGTATTTTGGTTTTCCAAGAACATAGTCTGATTAAAGACTGTACATGGACTAGAAACTGATACAAGTCATCAAAGTTTAAGTAAAAACAAATACTTAATTTTTAATATAACCTAACTTATGGGTATAGTATAATACAATGGACTGCCAGGGTTTTTTACTACAACCTCAGCTGAGGATCTGCTCCGAACGCAGGCGGTGGCCTGCACAATTATTTTTAATTAATGTGATGCGTTCTTCCTAGAGTGCAGTGTTTGATGCTAAGGAGTTGCTACACAATTACATCAACTGACTACACCGGGTCAATGTGAGGCCTAATCAATGTCTAGTATCAACAGATCAAGGATGCCTCTCCTTGTATATGTGCTGTGTGGCTCCCACGCATACATTCAGATCAGAGTTAACCTAGATTACTCTGATTTATTCCCACTATCAGCACCATCGCACGGATGAGATGAGATCAATAAGAATAGATAACATAACTTCAACTCAGTCTCAAGGCCAATATAGCTTCCCACTCTCTGTAGCCGTAAGGGTTATTATGACTTATATTTACATAATCCGTAGGCCTGATTGAATGTATGATAATATATTGTGTTGCTTCTTGTTTACTTTGAAGAATATCTGTACATATGTACTGTATGTACAAGACACCTAAGTTAAAAGGTTATGAAGTCGATGGGTCTTTCTATTTTCCTTACCTTTGTGGTTCTTGGCATCTTTGGATCCTCGGGGTAGAGGAGTGTAGGGCAGTGCGTGACTCTCAGATCCTATCTCATTAGGTGGCTACAGGAGAAAGGAGACACACAAATAGAAAGAATATTTAGAAGAAAAAAAGGTTTGACAAGTTTTAAAATGACAAGTAGCTGACTGCGAGTGTCATAAATCCTTTGGGATTGGCTCAGGAAATGTTGGAAACACTGCTCCTGTTTTATGACATAATGTGGCAGGTCATGTTTTATTACCTCTCGCGTTTTGTGGAGCTTCACTCCTGTCTTTGATGATCTGATCTACGACCTGGTTAGGGAGGAGAGGTCTTAACCTCCACTCAGCCATGACCTCCTGCAGTGGTCAGCTAAAGGGTAGACGTCACTCACTCTGAGCAGCCAAACGTAGCGCGGTTATATGAGGCAGAGAGGAAATGTAATTTGCACTTTAACCGGCCACCTTATTTAATGTCACATAATTGAAACGAGAGGTAAATATGTGCATAGATTCCTGCGAAAACTAGAATGAGTTATTGATTGTGAGCAGAGGTTTCTGGCTAAACGAGTGTGACAAATGCTGCTTTAAGACAAAGAGAAAACAGAGGCCTGAAACCTCCCAAACAGGTCAAGAGTTTCTTGTGTTGTTGTTCTTTCGTGCACTTTCAAGGTCCAAAACATCCTCTTCCTTCCCGTAGCCTTTTAGCTAGCGGAGCAGGCAGTTAATCATGACACAGCGATATCCGATGCCTTTGCAGAAATACTTTCCTTTCCTGCAGGAAGGAATTCACCGGGTCTTTAATCATAGCAAGAGACTCAACTGACAAATACATATTAGAGATGGTTTGGAGCTGCATTTTTCCCACTTTTATTGTTGTTCCTCTACATGCCCATGCATAACCTTGAGAAATGGAACGGTCTGCACTCTTAAATGGAACCATATTCTTCATGGGCAAAGAGAGCACTGTGAATTGAAAACGATCACATAATGTGCTTTCAGATAGCATCTCTGAAAGGCATTAGGGCCTGGCCAGCATGTGTGTCACATTACACCAAAGAGGGAAAAAAATGGCAAAATAAGCCTATTGTGAGACCTTACTACATATATGCTGGTGGACCAGGCTTTTGAAAGAAACGGCTCGGAATAGAAATATTGTTTTGACAGCAGACCTGCTGCCTCTGCAGTGGCTGAGACCTGTTTAGAAATATCCCTGCTTGTTCGCTGTACTTGTATGGAATGTGTAATACAAGAAGTCAAACAACCCCAAAATAAGAACATACTGTGCTCAGTAAAAACCCACACGTCCCATTTAAGGAAAAACAATCAGGTATTCATACTCAGTTAACTGCAGCAGCGGCAAAATGGATATACCCATCTACAAAAGAGTCTCTTTATTGCCCTAATTTTGCATTTTTCCATTTGGTTTTGAGGGTATAATTGATATTGGCGCTCATGATGAACACACAAAGAGCCTGTCTATGACAATTATTATGAGCTAACAGAACAACTCAGGCATTAAGACAGGAGTTGTGAGCCCTCTCTATTTGATCTACCTCCATGCTCTTCTGAGCTGCGCCCCTGCGTGCTTCATTTCCTGGCCTGCTTGAAAGATCACAAGCCTGGGCCTCTTCTGGCCTGCGTGGCCTCCCAAAAGCCCCTCCTAATCCTGCTGCTTGCTCACAATTAATCTTCCTAGTTGCCACATTATTAACAGCACCACCCACAGACTATATGTTAGGGGGGCGTTGGAGGAGAAGAAGGAGAGGGAGGACTGCTGGGGTTAGCTGGATGCTTGATAAAGCCTCGGGGCTGGTTTTGGTCCTGAGGGACGTCAGTCACCTTGCTTTCAGCATTACCACCCACCCATTCCCCCCCGTGCTGCTATGCATGACACCACCACTTCACCTCCTCAGTATCATGCCTGCTGATCAAACACCCGACCCATTGAACATCTGTGGTTGTCACTTCCCGTCGTATCCAGAACAACCATTTTACCCCACCCACAGGACATCAATCAGCCAGCTTTCCCATGTCCTGATCCTCCCTTTTCTCCTCTCAGACCTTCCTCCGTACCCCTCCACATCTGCACTCTTTCACTTTAGTCAATGACCTGTCCAGAGGATGAGAAGGCTGCAATGCTTATAATGAGAAAGCATGAAGGAAATGAAGGAGAAATTTCTCTCTTATACTTGCTTTAAGGAAAACTGATGGATTGATAACTGAGATTATTAAAACAAACATACATACATGCATACACACATATATATATATATATATATATATATATACAGTATGTGTGTGTGTTTATATTGTGTTAACTTTGACAGTCCTAATATAACACGTTAACGCAAATTTGTTTTAAAGCCACTAATTTCTTTTTCTTTTTAAGTTGTAGCAGACTCAGTTTTAAAGCTAGAGTGAAGATACTGGCATCATATGAAACTAAAAACCGAAGGAATCAATTGTTACCAACCATGTCATACTAGCTTTTTGCATAAAGCAAGCATATTAGCCCACTCCCATGTTGATATGAGTATTAAATACTTGACAAATCTCCCTTTAAGGTACATTTTGAACAGATAAAAAATGTGTGATTAATTTGTGAATAATCGCGATTAACTATTGACAATCATGCGATTAATCGCAATTAAATATTTTTTATTGACAGCCCTAATATACTATATATACTGTATGTGTGTGTTTATATATATGTGTTCATATATACACACACACATACAGTATATACATACATATATGCATGAGTTTATATATATATATGTATATATATATATATAT